>RJWT010054719.1:0-10249 GCA_004365215.1 Cuniculus paca
CAGCAGCCAGAGCAAAAGGGGGCAGCCGTTCATGGCGGCTGCAAGCGGCAAAAGCAAACTGAGCCAAAGAGGGAAAAACGCCCCCATTCCGACCTTACATTGTATGTCGGCTCCACCCCTGGGCGGGTGCAGAACTCACACCACCAATCCCAGCGCTAGACAACGAGTCAATCACAAATGCTAGATTCAGCCACTTCTATGACTACATGAGGCTTGGGGGGCCATCTATATACAAACCTTAACACCCAGGGACCCTATTCTCAGCACCACACAAGGGGAACCACCATGTTCAGAGGTTCGGGAGGCTCAGCATCCTGCCCCGTTATCTGTCATACAGAGCGGTGTAAGCCAGGAAAACTCTACTCACTGTTCTGCTCCAGTGTGTGGATAAGAATGATCAACACGGTGTGCTTCCACTGTTCTTGGTACCATGTTCTCAATACCTGCTACTTGGTCAATAGCAATAATTGTTATTTCCCTTCAGTTTACTGAACTATAAAATTCATCTCTGTTACATATCCTTACTCCATGGACAGCAAAGAACTCTAGTAAGGATGAAAGGGAAGTTAAAAATTTAAATAAAGCTTGCAAAGGATTCCTGCCCAGACCAGGCAGACATGCATGTGTCTGGACAAGCCTGATAAAAGAATATGCCTTCCTTTACATAAGCTTGTCTAAAGATGGTCTTAAAGTGTAACTCGAAATGTTCCTTTGTATAACCCAGCTTCGCTCCCTTTGTGTAACTGATGGCCTTGCAATGTAACTTAAATGTAACAGGATATTTTCTCCTCTGTATGACCCCATGCTATGCATAACTGATGGCCTTGCAATGTGACCTAAAATGTTTAACCTCCTTTAGCAACCCAAGATGTCAACCAACCCTCCAATCATACTGTGCCAAATCTACCTTTGCACCTCCCTACTTCCTTTCCCCTTAAAAGCTCTGGAACTCCACTAGGCAGGGCTCTGACTCTTTGGGAGAGACCCCAGTCAAGCCCACCCGTGTAATAAACTGCTTCCTAAACCTCCACAGTGCTGTTTCTTCCTGCGTTTTGCACATTTTCTGTAACAAAGCCACTTGGGAAAACTGCTCACCTTCACGAGCTACCCCTATGAGCAATACTCTGCTCTCCTCTGTATAATGTTCTAGGGATGAGGACTATGGGAAGGCTGTGTGGTTCTGAATGGGCAGCCTTGCAGCAGGTGCATGAAGCTGCCCTCCAGCAGCTAATGGAGGTGATGAGCCCATTCCCAGCCCCATCCATCAAAGGAGCAGTTTGGAATTCATTTGCTGAAGGAGCTTCTGACACTAACACTGAGCATTCTGTACACTCGGAAAATACTAAATGAAATTGCAGCAATGCCACTGCCATTGCAAATGCTTACCCTGCTCACTCCCAGAATTCCTGGTGGAGATAAGCATGCGAACCTCTCTTTTCCTCAGCAATTAGTGACAAGAAGGCAGCACAGCGTGCCCATGACTCACGATCACCATCCTATGGCTCTGGGACTGGCTGGAATTCCAGATCTTCTTAGGGCTCTCAGGTGCTAATGCCGGCCACATTCCCATGGGACAGAATTGCTGAATGGCCTAGTTTTCCCACAGGCTGAATGAAGATGTAGCTGCCGGTTTTCCTGGAATTTAGGCTAAGGCCAAGGATGCCTCTTGGCTCTGTGTGGCCAACACTGTCCCTCCCATGTCTTCCAAACTTCCTGAGTTGCCTCTCACAGCCATCACAAGTCTCAGATCTTAGGCGTCCAGGTCCCTTTGCCCCCATGAGGCCCAGGGCCTTCTCAAGGCCTTGGCTGTCAGAAGTCATGTGCATTTACGGGTTGAAGAATATGTGTGCCAACACATACTAAGATCACTGGGCCTGCACTGTGGAGAGCCCTTCCCACTCCTGGGATGACTCTACCTTCCACTCCCCCGAGACACCCACTTCCCACCTAGACAGAGAGAAGCTAAAAAGAGCCTGGGCCGCCCAGTGCTGCCCAAGAGCACGGCTGCTGACTTGCACATCTCGTGTCTGCTTCATGGGCTGTGAGAGTAGAATAGCAAGGAAGTCGACCCCAGCTCACATCCCACTACCTTCAAAGTGTAAAGCCAGTCCAATGTTTCCCTGGATTCTTCTTGCTTTTTTCCCTTCATTTTCTCTTAGCCTGGTTTGCGCCCTTCTTTTTCATGATTCCTTGATGCACTGTGCGTTGAGGTGAGCTGTTCCAAATGTCCACTCTGAACGAGGTCTCATATCAAGAAGTGGGCACCTGACAGTCAGTCAGTCAGGCCTTTCAATCACCCCTGCCCTCAGGTTTCCTCTCTCTCACCTTCTTTGAAAATGTCTTGTTGAAAGTAGTCAGTCCTCCTGCTTCTGGTGTTGGGGATTATAATTTATGACTGATCGGCCCTTGAAATTCAAAGACCCAATCCAAAAATGGACATCTGGGATGAAAACACACTTCTCAGCTGAAGAAATATGAATGGCAAATAAATACATGAAAAAATGTTCAGTATCATTGGCCATTAGAAAAATGTAAATTAAAACAACTCTGAGATTTCATCTCACTCCAGAAAGAATGGCCAGGATCAAGAAAACCACCAATAACAAATGCTGGAAAGGCTATGAAGAATAAGGAACACTTCTCCACTGTTGGTGGGAGTGTAGGCTGGTGCAGTCACTGTGAAAATCAGTCTGGAGGTTCCTCAAAAATCTAGGATTGGAAGTCCCATTTGATCCAGCTATTCTGCTTCTTGGCATATTCCCAGAATAAGTAAAGTCATCATATTACAGTGATACATGTGCACCCATGTTTATAGCAGCACAACTTGTAATAGCCAAATCTTGGAAACAACCCAAATACCCATCAATTGAGGAATGGGTAAAAAACATGTGGTACTTTTATATAATGGAGTACTATTCAGCTATAAAGAAGGATCACACTGAGGCTTTTGTAGGTAAATGGATGCGACTTGAGACCATATTCATAAGTGAAATAAATCAAACTCACATGTGTAAACAATACATCATCTCCCTTGTGTAAGAAACTGAAAGACTGAAAAACTGAAAAATAAGATACAAAATCCCCAATAAATATAGGGAAAAGGTTCTGAAGTCCAATAATACTTTTATTCTTTGATTTGATTGGTTTAAGTCTGTTTTCTACAATTTGATTGCAATATGTGAGAAGATATGATCAGTTTTTTTGAAGAAAACAAAGGACATTAAGGTAGCCATTGTAGATTTCTTGTTGTCTGATTTGAAGGCCTGTAATACTTTCACTCTTTTGTTTTATCTGGTTTTATGTTATTTTGTTTTGTTTGAGTTTATTGTGTATGAATGTATGAACAACCATTTCGAAGAAAACAAGACACTAGGGTAACCACTGTTAATCTCCTATCGTTATGTTTTGAAGACCTGTATTGCTTGCAGTGTTCTGCTCTGAAATGCTTTGCTGTGTTTAACTCTGTTTTGTTTTGTTTTATTCTCTTTAAAATAAAAAAAAATTTTTTTGCCTGATCTTACTTACCTGAGATTAAGACCCAGTCTACGAGCATATGAGTAAGTTCTACGTTACAACAATAATAAATGAGAGGCACTAGAGTAGGCTTCCTTACCTCAAAGTAATGTAGGTCCAAAGGCCCAGCAACTGCATCACTCAGTTCTGGCCAGGGCATTGCCTGGGACATACAGGAATATGTAGCAGAGCTGATAGTCACATCTTCAGCCAATAAATGGAGGCCGGCATTCCACAAGCCCCTTTCTTGGTGCACCACCAGTGACCTAAGACCTCCACCTGCTGCAGATTCTACCCTCTCCCAATAATGCTGCCTGAGGCCAATCCTCCAGTCATGTGACCTTGCAGAACACTCATTCATCACAGCAAGGAGTTGCTGCTCCTTTTCCTTTGGCCAGGGCTTGTCCTCAGTCATGGTGGTGGTACACACTGCATATCCAAGTGCTCCAGGCCACAGAGGCAGGATGTAAGCTCTCACCACTGCTACTTGTGAGTGAGGATCAGTGTCCACACAAGAAGGGACTCAGGCCGAAAGTTCATCAAAAGCACAGGCTCAGAACCCATACACAATGGATGTCTGAGCCAAGAAAGCAGGAAGCTTGGCTTTAAGGATTCCACCTGCCTCAGTTTGGCAGGGAGTCCTGGAAAGCTGTGGGCCTGGCTTCCTTGTGGCCTCTCAAGAAAACAAGATTAGTGAGGCTCAGAATCCAAACTATGAGCTGCATTTCCTCAATCTCATAAAAATCACGTGAATTTCGGGGTTGAATGCAGGTCCAATCACATAGACCCCATTACTTGCAAACCTAGGTTTACCAGAGCAGCCTAATTATGACTGAATCCCGGTCCCCTCCTACCTCCTCTCTGTGTAATTACAGCTGCATCTTGAGTGTGACAGTGGTTGACGCTGGCACCTGATGGCTTGGAATCTGTGCCGCTGATGAGCAGTGGAAATCTTGCCTACATTTTCTATTGACTAATCAAAAGACAGATGTAAGTAGGCTTGTTCTGGGGGTTCACAAAAAGTGCTGACACTCTGAGCTGGGTTGCCAGAGCATTGTTAAAAGTTATCAATGGCAAAATCATGATCCTCCTATTCGTAAAATGAGTATGTAAGGTGTTTAACTCATCGCTAACGAGGGAGCAAGGAGCATGTTAAAGCCAGTGACAACAAATGAGAGCCAAGAGCAGACACATGCACGGATCAGAAATATTGACAGAAATGAGCAAAGGGAACCCAATAGCCTCCAAGCTTCTGTGGCTATAGATGGGCTGTGTTCTGCGTGGCTATCAGTTCTCCAAGTGTGCTGAGCTGTGAAACAGTTCTCCTAGAACCAGAATCAAATAGCTATAAGCAAGACAGATTTCCCAAGTGCATCAGAGTCAATACGCAGCACACAGTTCAGCAATCCTGGGGTCCAGCTGAGGGCCCCAGAGCCGCCTGTGTCTGTGACAGGGTCTGTGGTTGGGAGTCTGTGCCATTTTTATTTTTAAAAAGAGTCCCCCAGGTGATTTAGATGCATGCAAACGTTAAGGGAAAAACTAACCTGAGATTTATATTCTCTACAATTTTTCTGCCTCTTTCCCTCTGTGACCACACCACTTCCCAAGGCCAGGTGTATAATAATTGCCGACAGTGATGGAAAAGACCTCGGGAGCATTGTCCCACCATTGAACTCAAATCTGATCTATGACATCACCTTGGCTGAAGGTTCACCTGCAGAGATTAATCTACATCTCTGCAGCAGACTACTGTGAAAAAGCAAACACCCTCAGAATGCATGACTTGTCGATAACACGAGCAACTAATAGTTAAAGGTGGCAAATGAAAGAAAGTATCATTTTCCTCAACTCTTGTAAACTCATTACTGGGATAGAGTCTTTCAATAAAAGATTATCAAGAGGACAATGGGCAAGTTTATTAATGCATGCAGTGCACGTTGCATAGGAGAAAAGCAACTCAAAGCAATGGCTTAATTCATGTAAGCTCTTCAGCGAAGAGCAATAAATTTTAGTGAAGTAACAAGACAAAGGAAAAGCAGTCTCAGACTTCAGAGGCTGGAAGACAGTGAGGGGGCATACATGGGAAGCAATTCTGCACACAGATGCTCTGGCACTTAGCTGATATGCAAGTGTGCCTTGCAAAGGGAAATTTACAACTGTCTTTCAGCAGGAGGAGGGCAGGAAATCTTTGTCTTTGAGTCTCTGAACAACAGAGAAAGCAGAGAGCACTCTGCCTTTTTACTGTCCTCAGCTCAACAGTCCTTCACGTTTGGGGGAGAAATATTTTGGTTTCCTTCACTCATTCTGGAATGAGCCCTTTATTGATATTATCTCATGAAATAATCCAAACGCACCACCCAAGTGGTTATTGTTGCTGTTATTATTCCAATTGTGTGGTTACAGATGATGAAAGGAGACACTGAAGGCAAGACAGGTAGCAAATGTAAATGCAAAACATCTTCAGCAGTCGAGCCTGTTGAGTGATTTGGATTTACTTAGCTTGTGGTTCTCCTGGGTAGGAAAGGGCTCCTAAGAATATGTCTTTGTGCTGGGAAGAGGAGAAGGAAGAGGGGAAATGCAGGAAACCCCAAAGATAAGCCTTTCATCTTACTCCTCAGAACACAACTAACTTTTCGGTGACACAGTGCCTTTCTTCTCGTATTCTCTAATTGTGTATAAAAGAAAAATGGCAGAGCGGGATGAAACCACTCCACCAAATAGCAGTCAAGCCTTTCCACGAGTGTGCAATCAGAGGAAGGTGACACACTAACAGCAGATCAAAACCCACACAGCAAGTCACACACCACCACCTGCCTGTCAGGCCATTTGATCATCAAAGACCAAGACTAAAGAGGCTGCAGGCTTTTAGCTACAAGTCTGTTTTTCAAAAGTATGTCTTAAAGTGACCTTTGGTTCAGATAGTGATTCAGATGGGAAATAAAAGATTGTCACACAAGCAAATCAACACCTATTGATCCAAAGTTACACCTCCTTTGAGAAATCAAAAAAGATTATTAGCAAAATCAGGTTATGGATTCCTCCCTAGTTCTCCTAGGAAGAAGTGAGGTTCCATGGGAGTGAGGCCACCAGTACAGGATGTTCTGTGCTAAAGACAACAGAGGGGAAGCTAAGGCATTTCAGCCAAAAAAGCAAGCACTGGACAGGTTTCTGTTGGAATCGTCAGAATTTATGATAATTGGACCTACAAGCTAATCTTCATCCTACAGGACTATTGAATAGGCTGCCCTAATCCTTCTATAGAAATAAATAAAAACCTTGATTTAGTTCAAATTTAGATTTTTTTTTTTGAGACTGGTTCTTACTACATTGGCCAAGCTGGCCTCAAACTCTGGCTCAAGCAACTTACTGTCCCAGCCTCCCAAATAGTTAGGACTATAGGTGCATACCATACCACACATCCAGTTAAAATTCATATTTTTGCAAGTACAGGGCTCAGAGCTCCAATAAATTAAATATGCTGGGTTTTCAGCATTTTCTTCTCCACTTTGAACCAAAAGTATATGTTTAGTGGACACAATAAACACTTCAAATGAGCTTTAGCAACAAAAGTGGGTTGGAGAACCCTTATCCAACTCCTACCTGTTTCCTGCTTCCCTTCCCCACACCTCATTTGCAGGAATCCTGACAAGGGTGGGCCAGCTGGCCCTGAAAATAAATGGGGCCACAGCAGCAGGGAAACTGTGATGAATTTAGTAACTTCCAGTGGCACTGTTTGCCAGCAGAGTTGACTCATAGCATCTTTTCTCAACATTAGTGAATTCCGATTGTAACCCAGCCCTGCCCCAGGCCCTAACATGTGCTCAATCCAATGTCCTTGCCAAAGTAGGCAGGATCATTTCCCACCACCATGTCCCTGCTCCCTTTGAGGTCCCTGGACACCACAGATGGAGTGGCCCTCTCCAGACCCTGAACCTACCAGCACCTGGATGGACTTCCCAGAAAGCAAAGTGGTGAGAAATCAATTTCTAGCCTTATAAATTACCCACTCTAAGGGATTTTGTTATAGCAGCACAAAAAGATTAAGACAGCATTGCAATACCCTGGAGCTTTTGTTATTTGTGGGCTCAATATCTGCAAACTCACTTACTTGTAAAATGTATTTATAGCCCCCAAAATCAATACTCAAAGCTCTCTTGCAGTCTTTTGTGGTCATGCACAGAGTGATAAATACTTGAATTGTCTGATGCACAAACTGAGTTCCCAACTGAGGAGTTCGAATACAGCAAGGCTGCCTCTGATTTCATACCATAAATAAGTGGGACCCAAACTTAGAACCAAAGACCTAGCCAACGTCCCTCAGTGTAGGGCTGTGACATGCCTTGTGGAAAAAATAATGCATTGCATAAAGCTCATTAAGGCATGAGGTATAGGGTTGTTGCCAAAAGTTCAATGTTAATGAATCAACAATATATACTAAATAGCGCCTTTAACGGAAATTCACATACAATAAGAGCATGCACTAGTTGGCTGACGAAATGTCCTGACTAGAGGCTTGAGGAACTGAACCTGTATATCTCCTAGAAGCGCTGCTGGGCATCCTTGAATGCACTGCTAAATAGCGCAGAATATAACCGCCGGGAGTAACAGCAGGAGCCCATGGCATGCCTTGCAGTCTTTGAGAATGCTGACACCCTCGCTCCGTGAGTTTTAGGGTAGCTGCAGGTTTCTAACTTACCAACTGCAGGGCCCACTCTTTGTGAGAGAGGGAGGGCTTAAAATGAGGTGGTGAGAAATTTAGAAATAAAGGAGTTAGAAATGGGGAAACCACTCTCAAATTAGGCAGCAGGGGTCATTTTGATCCTTTGACATCTGCTTTGGGGAAGAATAGCAAGTTGACCCACAGGAGAAAGGAGAAAGAATTCCTGCTGCTTAGGCTTTCTTAGTATTCTTCTGAGTCCCCAGTCTTCACTCTAAGGTTAATGTTATGTATTCGCAGCAACTAAGTTACTTCCAAGAAATTCTGATTAGGAATAAAATCTACCTTGGCCTCCTGTTTTTCCTTAGTACTGGAATGTTCATAAAAACGAAATTATTGGCAAAAAGCTAAAGTTGAGAATATAAGTGCTATGTGCTACTCCATCCCCACATACTGACTCCGCAGTGCCATGGTCCAGGCTGGCAGGACCGTGTGAGACTCACCCACACCATCCCTGGCTTAAGGGCCATTTGAGCCCTCAGTTATAAACCCTCTACCTACCTGTCTATTTGCACCTGTTTCTCTCCACCCCTCTCTAGAACTCACACTCTGTCCCACAGGTATGGTTTAACTGTTAGCAGCAATTTAAAAAGCAACATTACCAGCTGGGTGTGGTGGCATACCCCTGTAATTCCAGCACTCAGGAGGCAGAGGCAGGAGGATTGCCACAAGTTCAAGGTCAGTTTGGGCTACAGAGTGAGTTCAAAGTTAGCCTGAACTATGCAGGAGACCCTGTCTCCAAAAATAAAACCAACATTGCCTCCCATTCCCACCCTCACCCAGCACCCACTGATTTGACCATAAGGGCCGCTCTGACACCGTGAAGGATTTTGTCCCATGGATGTAATAAGCAATGGAATGTTGGAATCGCAGTGAGATGATAGATCAGTTTTCTATATATATGCTCTGTATGAAAGCCCATCTAAGCAGCTTGATCCCAATTCTCAACAGACAAAATAATGTCAGTAGATGTCAGTTTCCACCTAGATTTTTACAGTGGAAGTCTAAAAACATTTTTATTGAACATATTTTTAAATTACTTGCCTTTACATCTGATCCTATTATGCCCAGTATTTGCTCCAAAGAAACTAGAGTCATTTAGGGTTTTAAAATGGCAGATTGATTTGTGTTTCTGCTTGTAAAGAAGAGAAATAGGTAATATTTTGCAGATGGGAGCAGAAACAGCAACTAGAGATGTTTACGCTTAGCAAAGGCAAAGACACTAACATTTGTAGAATGTAATTAGAAGGCCAGGTAGATCCAAATCTTACTGCTCTTTGGTCCTTGTCAGTATTTACAATCCAGGCAGATTCAAGTGGAATCATTCAAACCAGGGTTTGTTTCACAGATTACATCCACAACAAGCTCACTCTTCATGGTACTTTTAGGTAATCTCCCATTAGCGCCATTCAGTCTTAGCTGAAAGGAAAATTAGGTGAAGTGTATGCATTATTTCTCCCCAGGTTGACAAGCAGACTCAATAAATGTCCAGAAAACTCAATGGGTTTGCAAAGCAAAGATGAGTGAAGGCCAAATCTGAAACTCCCTTTGAAATTACCCAGCTGTCAAATTGACAGATATTGCTTTCTCACATGAACCTTCTGGGGGAAACCTTGCTTCTGGTAGAAAAAAACAATCTTAATTTCTTGTTTAACCTTTTGTGCTGTCTTGCAGAGACCTCTAAGAGAGACACACTGTGGAGTGCCCACTCCAGGTCCTTTGACACATGGTTAAGGTGTTTTAGATGCAAGTCCTAGTCACACATAAACCATGACATTCAAAGTAGTGACTCAGCCGCAGAGCTAGGGTATCCTGGAATGAGTTTCCAGGACATGGGTGCCCCTGACTCCCACCTGCTGTGAAGGGCAACGTGGCTGCCCCAGGAGGCTGGCCTGTGGTCTGTGACTCTTCCACCCAGGGTCCAGCGATTCACAATGCCTACCCTACATGGAGGACAAGGTGAGGTCAAATGCCTCAAAGCCCTCTCAGGTGAGAAGTGACCTGGAAGGGCTGGTAAGC
>RJWT010054720.1:0-10254 GCA_004365215.1 Cuniculus paca
TTTGTAAGGACCTCTGCATTCAAGTGTAAAATATAGGAGATAAGATAAACAACCAATGAAGTTTTATGTTACTTAAGGGATAGCAGCAAGTAAGTTAAATGTTACCATTAAGATACACTTGAGAAGAGTAAATCTAAATCTCATGGAAACTGTTTTATTGGAAGCCTTGGAAGGTCCAGACTTAATGAAACTGCAAATGAAGATAACACCATCCTGCATAAAACCACTTTCACTTTGGAAACCACCTACAAATTCAGAGGTCCCACAAAACCCCTCTCAAGACTGACAGTTTGATAGGGCTCCCTAAGCTATTACACACACAAAAGGATTACAAAGTACAAGGATACAGATGACAAGGAAACAAAATAAAATCAGCCAAGGGACAAAAGAACACAGAGTGAAGTTCAAGAAAGTTCCATATGTGCAGCTTCTAGGATCTTCTCCTCACAGAGATGGGACACAGTGAGTTCTCCCGGTATGTGACAGTGTAGTGAAATATTCCTGTCTGATAAAACCACCCAATCTTTGGTACAACAGTTTTTATAGGGGCTTCAATATGTAGGCAAGACAGATGGATTGCTAGACTCCATACATTTTTTCTTTTTACTTTTATTAGTACATGTTTGCAGTACATACTGATTACATTTATTGCGGCAAGTTGCTACATGTAAATAACACATCTGAATCTCTTTTCATCCCCTATCTGACCCATCCCTCCCTATTCTTTCCTCCTCTTGGTCTCCTTCGCATTTGCAAAAGCTCTATTTGCATTTTTTAAATTTCAATTCTTATTTAAATTCCCTTTAACTCCTGATCTTCTTCCCATCTAAAAAAGATCTTCCTACTTTCTATTATCTATGTTTTGTTTCACTCTTCATTTATATTTTAGGTTTCTCATATAAGAGAAATCATGTAATGTTTAAGTTTGTGTGTCTGATTTATTTCATTTACGATTATGTTCTCAAAGTGCAAATAATAACAAATGCTGGCAAAGTGAGGGGGAAAAGGAACCATTATACATGGTTGGTGGGTATAATTGCTATGGAATTCAGTGCAGAGACTCAAAAAGTAAAACTAGAAATTCCATTTGACTCAGATATCATCCCCTTCTAGATATTTTCTCAAAAGAGTTAAGGACATCAATATTACAGTAATACATGTATACCCATGTTTATAGCAGCACAATTTATAATAAGTAAATTTAGAAAATAGTCTATGTGCCCATTAACAGGTGAATGGATAAAGAACATCTGATATTTGTATACAATGAAGCATTACTCTGCCTTAAAGAAGTATGTTTGAACTCAGTCTCCAGATGGACTTTGTAACCAACACAGTGTTAATGTTTACAGCACAGCTAACATCTGCCCTAAAACTATTATATATGATCATTACTACTCAAGACCTATCTTGGCCAGCACCCACCATAAACAAAGACATTTTAGGTAAGTATGACAGGTTACCTCTCAGAAGCCAGAAACAATGGCTAGACTTCTCTTTGGAAAAGGTAAAATTCTTTACTACGTGGGGAGAGATAAGCCACTGGTGAAAAGGAAGTTAGATGAAAGTCTAACATGACTAGAGCGGGGTGTGTCAGCATACTCCTATAATCCCAGCACTGGGGAGGCTGAGACAGGAGGATCACCATGAGTTCCAGGCCAGCCACGGCTACATAGTGAGTTGAAGGCCAGACTGAACAACATAGTGAGACCCTGTGTCAAAAAACAAACAACAACCAAAAATGTCCAACATGATCTGCTGAAGATGTCAAAATTAAAAATCTTAAAAATAAAGATGTAAAGAAAGATCATGTAAGTGAAAATATAGGTCCCAAAGAAATGGCCCCAGTGTAATTTAAAAATCTAGAAATTTATCTGATACAATAAAATTTTAGGAGCCACTTGAATGGCGATAAAGATGAAAATAAAATTTTGAGGTATATAGGCCAGTGATAATGTACTGTCTCTTTATTAAAATCTAGAAGAAAGGATTTTGAATGCTTTCACCTCAAAGGAAAAATTTTCCAGCTATACCTTGAACAGAGGAATAATATATAGAAGATACAAAGAACTCAAAGATTTAGAACCCCCCAAAATAAAAAACCAAATCAAAAAATTGGCATCTAAAATGAACAAACACTTCGCAGAAGAAGTACAAATGGCCCATAAATTCATTTAAAAAAAAAAGTTTAATGTTGCTGGCCATTAGAGACATGCAAATTAAAAAACACTAAGATTTTGTCTTACTGTATCAAGAAATAATAACAAATGTTAGTGAGGATGTGGGGAGAAAAGAACTCATCCATATTGTT
The DNA here is from genome assembly GCA_004365215.1 of Cuniculus paca. Classification (NCBI taxonomy): domain Eukaryota; kingdom Metazoa; phylum Chordata; class Mammalia; order Rodentia; family Cuniculidae; genus Cuniculus; species Cuniculus paca. The sequence goes on from RJWT010054720.1 coordinate 2,312, forward strand.
GGTGGGAATGTAATCTAATACAACCACTATGGAAACTGGTATGGAAATTCCTCTAAAAAGATAAAAATAGAAATTCCATTTGACCCAGCTATTCCCCTTCTAGGTACTTTCTCAAAAGATTGAAAACATCATCCTGTAATGATACTTTCATATGCAGGTTCATAGCAACACAACTCATAATAGCTAAATCTCAGAAGTGACCTATACATCCATCAACAGATGAATAAAAAAATGCAGTATTTATGCATGATGGATGTAATGGTTGTACATTGTGTCAACTTGAAAGTTTAGAAGTTTAAGTGACTCAGCAAGAGGCCAACGTCCTCACTTTGTAAACATCCTGAGCCTGTGCAAGAGATGGTGTGAGTGCTACACCCACCAGAGGGCAGGTAGCCTGCATACAACATAAGGGAGGAAAAGAGGATTGCTCTCTCTCCCTCTTTGTTCTTGCTGCTTTTGCTGTATTCCAATGCCACAAACTGTTGTCCCTCTGCCATACCACCCTGCTTTGGAGGCAGCTGATTATGGACTGAAACTTACACAAACTGTGAGCTAAATAAACCTTTCCTCCCTTAATTTGGGGTGTTGGGTATTTTGTCTCAGTGATGAGAGAAAAGTAACTAACATAACAGAGAACTACTCTGCAATAAAGGACAAATTTGAGGCATTTGTAGGTAAATGGATGCAACTTGAGACCACAATGTAAAGTGAAACAAATCAGACATACAAGTTTAAATATCACCTGGTTTCTCTCATATGAGAAAGCCAAAGGATAAATAAATTGAAGAGAAAAATGATAGATAATAGTAAATGGGGAGAAAGAACTTTTGAAAAAGAGAAGGGAGTCAAGAGGGATGTATTGATTGATACACTGTGTCAACTTGAGAAGTCTAGAAGCTTAACTAAGTAACTCAGCAGTTCTACATCCTAGGGTGTAAAGGACATGCCCTTACCTCTTTAGGATGCTGTTCATTGTGTCAGTTTAAGAAATTTAGAAGTTTAACTAACTCACTTTGTAAACATCCTGATCCCACTCAAGAGGAGGGAACAGAGATGATGTGAGTGCTATAACCACCAGAGGGTGAACAGCCTGCATACAATATAACGGAGAACAAGAGGCTTGCTCTTCCCGCTTTTGCTCTTGTTGCTTTGCTGTCTTCTGCCGCCTTGAAGTATTGCCTCTGTGCCACACCACCCTGCCTCAGAGCCAGCTGATTATGGCCTGAAACTTCCACAAACTGTGAACTAAATAAACCTTTCCTTTCTTAATTGTGGGTGTTGGATATTTTGTTTCAGCAACAAGAGAAAAGTAAAAAAGACACAGGAGGTGAGAAAATAGGATTGTAAAAACAATTAAGATATGTTATATATATGTACGAACCCCCCCCATAATGAATGTAATTTTTATGTAATATAAATATGCACTAATAAAAGTAAATAAAACCCCTTCAAACAAAGTATTCGTCATTTCTGTGACCTCCTTACCACCAATAGAGAGCAGCACTACAGCTCCATTCCCTTATTTCTAAGCCTCAGCATTTTGTGCACAACTTTGGACTTTCCTTGGTTGTCATGGCTCCTGTAAGCCCTCTGTGGTCCCTGTTCCCTCCCAGAATGATTTGTCAAGATACTTTCCTAAAATAACTCTCTTCCTAGGAATAATTCTGGTAGCAGATGTTAAAATAATACATTTGCATACCTCTCATGTACCACTTTCTCTTGCACCTACTTTGTGACTTGATATCTGATAGCCAAGATGATAAAGAAATGTTATATTTTAGATTTGATAAATTTTGCTAACAAAATGATTCATAATTTTAAAACCATTCAATCATTGCAGGTGTCCCACTAATATAAAGGACTTTGCTGGCCCGAGCTATATATATTTTCCTCAGCTTGGAACCCAATCCATTGAGAGACCCCATGGATTCTGTGGCTCTCAGCTCCATTCAGGGACAGATGGTCGCCCACCAACCACAATATTCAAAGCCTAGAAGACAGATATTCACTAACACAAGAATGCTGGCAGCTGGTGTCTCGTGCATGATTCCATGTCAAAACAGTGGCCTGGAAACTCTGCTTAGCAGTAGCTAAAGAAAGCCTTACAAGCAAGAGAGATTTTAAGATAATTCAGTAGGAACGGGCATAGCAGGGACTGCTGGAGCATTGCTTTCAAACTTCAGTCCATCGTGCCAAAAACCCAAATTGAATAGAAGGGGGGAAATATAGAACAAAGTTGTCTATAGATGCAAGTTCAGAGCAACAGGTGTCATCTTTGTGTGCAAAAAGAAGGAGAGGAGGGCACTGATTTCCTGAATATCTGACCTTAAACATAAAACCAAATCTAAGTCAAAGACCCCAACGATGGCTCAAAAAAATTGCCCCACCTACACCAGCTCTAGCCTGTTCTCCTTGGCCATTGTGTCTCACCTCTGCCTACCTTCTGTTCACTCTGAATTTGCATATAAACATACACTTAGTCATGAAAAACCAGTCCTGTTACTTCTGTCTTGTGTGAAAACCAGATGGTTCCTTTAGTCAGGGTAGCTACACCTCTACCTTGTGAGAGGACAAATGCTACCATGATGAGCAAATTCCAAGGTTTCATTCCTCTTGGCCCAGAGAACATTAAAAGGACTATGGGGCCACCACACAGGTATCTCCAGTGCCTACATTTTTTCAGACTATTTTTCTGTTGGTTCCAGCTGTCATCTCTGACTGCTGCCCTTTGTTTGTTTGTTTGTTTGTTTCCAGAACAAAGATGAACAGCTTATCCAAGGATTATGAGAAATTGGGAAGATACAATTTCCCTGCCAAATTACCAAGAACGACAGCATCTGGAAAGAATGATGTTCTGGGAGATCTCTGAAAGTAGCCGCAGAGAACAGGGAAAAATGAAATGCAAGTTCCCAAGAGAAACATTAGGGGCCCTCCTGCTAAGCTCTTGAAACTCATCACAGAAAGCCCACAGTACATCACACATGGTGTAGACATCTCAGCTCTGCCCCACCATCCTGGCTTCTTCTGTCTGATTGACTGGTACCTCTTCCTCCTATTCTCCAAACATGGGAGCATCCCAGAGCTCAATCCTTGGAGCTCTTATCCACTTCAATACTGACTCCCTAATTCAAGAATTATCCATGGGATGGGGATACAGCTCTGTGGCACAGCACCTGCCTGTCAGGCACGAGGTTGTGAGGTCAATCCCCAGTACCAGAAAAAAGAAAAAAAAAAGAATTATCCATATGCCAATGACACTCAAATTTGTAGCATAAGATCTTTTATTTAATCTCAAATTAGTATATCCAACTCCCTATTCATCACCTTTAAGTGTCTGTTCTCAAACTTAACAAGTTGCAAACCAAACTCTTGGTCTTCTATCTGAAACCTGATCTTCTTGTTCTTGATCAACTCAGGGAGTAGAAAAGCCGTTCTTCCAGGTGGAGGCTAAAATCTTAGTCATCCTTAAATTTTGTTCTTCCTCAAATGCCTTATATCTGGATTATCAGAAAAACTTATTGGTTCTATCTTTTAAATCTATCAGAATTCAATCATTTCTTACCACCTTACTCATCACTACTACCCTGGTATAACCTTCATCATCCCTTGGTATCTGGACCATTCAATAACCTCGCAACTGTTCTCTAAGCTTCCATACCTACTCCAGCGTACTCCACACAACAGCCACATCTTCTGGGAGTCAGAAGAAACCATTTCCCTTTTCAAACTTTCCAAGAATTTTCTGTCTCACTCAGCAAATTTCCTATGCCATATTGTTCTTGTGATTTTAATTCTTAGCACATAGTTAAGCCTTCCATACATGCAATACCTACATGTAAGTAAAAGTTTCCTTAGAAGACAGTCATGTCCTTTAACAAAGACTCTCTTCTTGATCAAACTTTAATCATTATCCTCATCTCAACTGGACCTCAATCCTGACCTGCTTCCCAGCCTGCTGAGGCCCAGTTTCAACAAAAATCCTCAATTTTGATATAATTCAAATTCCACCCTTAACACCCAAGTCTTTGCCTGTTTTTAGCAAAAATTCTGTTCAGTCTGTTTAGCAAGAATCTTCCTTCCCTTGAAATCTAATCAGTTTCTCTTAGTCATTTTCCACTGTGCTGTATTCAGAGCTGAGAAAGTCTACACTGAAGTCTATCCCCTTTACTACAGTAACTTGAATAAAATCTATCTTGTGGTTAAGCATACAGTGCAAATTTTTTTGTTTTCTACCATTTATCTACAGATTATCTATGGCTGCTTTATTACTACAAGGGCAGAGATGAGTAGTTTTAACAGAGACTATATGCAAAGCTCGAGATTTTACTATCTGGCCATTTACAGAAAATTGTGCTGACCAGTACTCCAGAATGTAAACTCCATGAAAACAGAGACTTCTTAAATGTCCAATAAATATTTGTTAATTACATAATATGAAAATATGAGGTAAAAGTGCAAAGTAGTGAGTGGGTTTCTAACAGTGTCAGAACATAACATCCAAATGTGCACTGTCTTATAAAACAGGAATCGTGATAATAAGGTAACAGGTGCTGCTTCCTGGAATGGATTAAGTTTGAACTGATTTTCAGGGAAGATCATATTTTAGTTTAGGAAAACTACCCCACTCATAGAAGCAGATTCTCACCTGCTGTCTTTGGGAAAGAACCACATACAGTGGAGTAATCAGAGTATCCATGGTCTAATCTGCTCCATTCACTAATGCAAACTGAATTGGGGCTTTCAGCAGAACTTTATATTAAGATGAGACAACACACACACACACACACACACGCACGTGCATTCACTCCTATGCTTTCTCAGTCCTAGAGAAAGCCTGTCTTTGGGCCCAAGAAGAGGAAGTGCCTGGGAATTTCTAGTGCTGAATGACAAGCTACTCCTTTCTGTTTGTGGTTGATCAGGAGGTAGACAGGGAAAAGGTCTGAGAATGACAATGTGAAGACAGGTGTAGGCCCAAGCACTCGTGCTTAATAACTATGCAGGTTGTAAGTTATTCTCTGTGGCTTCCGGGCCTCTGATGTGTAACTGGGAGCTGGAAGAAGTACATGGCCTAGAATTAGACAGAAGGTCAAAGGAAAGAGAACAGTTCAAACTCCCCTGAAGGAAAAAGTGGGTACTGATTTCCAGCACAGGGCAGCTATGCTCACAGACAGACGTCCTCGAAAGGTCACCAGAACCTGGGCCAGCAACACAGGCACAATCATGGGGAGGCTGGAGAACAACAGAGAGAACTGGCCCTAGGCAGAGATGAGCAACACCGCCACAGACAGCTCCTAGAATTATTCTGGGGACAGGATTTCTCAACTTAAGACAGTACAGTATGCTACAATGTGGATACTCAAAACAGAAACAATCTTATTTTTGATTAAAACCTATTAAGAGATCAGGACATTTAGCTTATAACAAGCTTGCAATTTAAAGAACATTATTTGAATGACCACCATCCATTGTTGATTTATTCATTCATTTAATAAGTATTGATGAATGCCTGCCACATGCCCATCACTGAGTTGGTAATGGAGATCTAGCAGTGAGCCCAATAGATCTGGTTGTGTTCTCAGGAGCTTAAGGTCTAGTGGCACAGGCAGAAAATAAGCCAAAGTTAAATATTTATGCATTTGTTAAAAATTCTACAGAGGAGAAATACAGGGAGATGGGTGGATGGACAGATGATTGATAAGTGGGTAAGTGGATGGATAGATGGATGGATGGATGGGTTTTCTAACTCTCCCACATTTCTAAATTAATCCAGCTCCTTACAGGGCATTCCTCATTCATAATGGTTGACTAAATGTCTCAATCTTACACTTCTGATGAATCCACTCTCCTTAAGTAGGTCCTTTCCTTCCATACCCTTATCACATCACATACCTGTAGTCAGAAAACAGCAGTTTTTTGTTTGTTTGTTTGTTTTGTTTTGTTTTTTTCACTACCTTATTCACCAGACCAGACTACTTCCAGGAATTTAAAAAAAAATTTAAAAAGGAAGGCAACCCACCCTCTCAATGGCTTACCATGAGAGTACAGTGCTGTGGCCTCAACTGTTTACAAATGTAGCAAAAAAGCTGATAAACTGGTAGTCTCACACATTGATATAAACCCAGAATTTTATTTTCTTCACTTACTTTCCTGAGCCAAAAGGCTCTACACTGAAAACACTTCTCTTGTTGGGAAGAAGGAAATTTTAGTAAGATTATAACCCGGTTCCATCAAGGCTTGGCCACTCTCAATTATTAAAATAATTACAGTTCTTAAAGATCTGCCTTCATTTTAACTCTTCAGAAAAAGCTCCTCCTGCAGGATGGATAGACTTGGGACCATTGTGCCCTTCTACTCTCTCAAACCCTCTCTCTCCAGTTCCTACTGCTGTGGTGTTGGGGCAGGAAAATGGAGAGAGGGGCCTGGGTGTCCCCACCACTGGCAAACTGCCTGTAGCCAAACTGCCTGCCCCTTTCTGTCGGTTTCTTTTGATTCTCTTGTCCACCCCCCGTACAGACACCAGTCCTCTCTATGTGATGGGAATTCTGTGTGGACTTTTAGGAACACATTCGTGAATTCTTGTGAGGGAGAGTAGCCTTTACAACCACCTTGCTGCACAGCTCCCATTAAGGAAATCTTGCTGGGTTTGTTCTTTCCCCACCCCCCTCCTCTCCACTCCAGGAGGAGGCTTCAGGGATCCCTCACCCAAGAGGCTGCAGTCTTTGGAGGACACCTATTAGACAGCCAAGTCTTCTGGGACATCCACTAGAACCACAGGATGCTCATATGTCCCTCGCACACTTGTGGTCACGCAGACAGCTACTTCAGAGCTATCTCCTCCACTTCCTCTACCCAAGCCCTGTCCCCACACTCCAGTAACATCAGAGGCCAGGCAGAGAAGAGAACAGATGTCCACTAATTGATTCCCAAGTTAGTGGAGATAGAAATGACTTAGGCACCCTCTGTGGATTTGGGAGCCTCCCTACCTGCCGAGAAGCTGCTTCTTCTCCCCGTCAGGGGAGATCATCCCTCTTCCATCCTTGAAGAGCTTACTCAACAGGGATAGGAACAGCTCTTTAACTAGTATGTCTCATAAAGCCATTCAGGGAGGGGGCCCCGCCCCACCTGCTAACAGTTCTCTGAACTCAAGACATTCCTGCTTCCAGTTCTCATTTGCTCACTACTTCTGGGTTTCATTTGTGGGGCTGAGCCCACAACTTTAGGACCAGATGATCCCACTCCACACCTGACTGTTAACCATGTTTAACAGCTCAACTCTAAGCAGGATGAGGTTATCAAAATTGAGAAGTTTGTATAGGAAAGATGGACACAGCTGTAGAAGCCACTCTGAGTTTCTGGGTGGCACTCTCCAGGCCCTGTGATATCTTAGTGAAAAACGAGACTTGAGTCGGTCAACAGCTGAACCACATGCTGTTACGGACTCACTGGTCCCACCCCAAATCTCAGTGTTGAACACCCTCCACCTGATGCGATCTTAAAAGAGGTGCAGCCTTGGGAGTGGTTTGGCATAGATGGGTCATGAGGGTGTGGCTCTATGGTGGCATTAGGGCTGCTGTAAGAGAGACACCTGAGAGCTAGCTTTCTTTCCACCATGTGAGGACATAGGGCAAAGGTCAAGGTCTACAAGCCAGAAAGAGAACCTCACCCCAGACACAGGATCTGCAGCCCCTTAATCTTGGACTTTCACCCTCCACAACTGCAAGAAATAAGTATCTGTTGTGCAAACCCTTCCAGTCTATGGGGTTTTGTTATGTAACCCAAACTGATTAAGATGCTTAACAACTAACAGATTAAGAAACTAATAGCATCTTAAGCTGCACTAGCAAGGGGACCAGATATATGGACCCTGTCTCCTTGACCTCTATCAGCCATACTAGACATTCAACACTGATGAAGTGCCAGAGAAGGACAGGCACTTGCAAATC
>RJWT010054721.1:0-10252 GCA_004365215.1 Cuniculus paca
TAAGCTGAGTTATTTTATAGTGCTAAAATTATTGGTACATCAGAAGAATATATATAGAGAGAATATATATATATATATATATAGAGAGAGAGAGAGAGAGAGAGAGAGAGAACGAGAGAAATGTTTACCCGCTTCAGGAAAAAAAAATAGTATGACCTTTTTTCAGCAGATGGTGTTATCCTCCTACAGGGGACCCTAGAGGATGTCATATCAAAGAAAACTCACTACACTGCCGGCCCTTAGAGAAGAAATTGGAAATGCAGGTGCAGTGATCTCAGTGACCAAGGTCACCTAAGCATCGATTCACCTTACTAATAAATGTCCAGAAGTGCATGACCACCACTTTGAGCAGCTTTTGCAACTGTAGAGGCCAAGGGTGACTTGTATTAATCTTATGATGTCTCAATAAATCTAGTATTAAAATATTTATACAAATTTGTCTTTTCCTGAAGTGTGTACACATGTTTTGGTTCTCTTTCTCTCCATAAAATAAAGCAACAAACAAACAAAAAAGCCAAAGAACAAAAACAAAAAACAAACAAAAACACTCCACCAGAATTGCAAGGAGAAATTGAAAATTTAGCAATAGTTGGAGATTTTAATACCCTAATTTAAAAAAATTGATAGGGACTGGGGGTGTAGGTGAGTGGTAGGGCATGTGTTTAGCATGCATGAGGTCCTGGGTTCAATTCCTAGCCAGAGAGAAAGAAAATTGATAGGACAACTAACAAAACATCCTCAAGCAGGTAGTAGACTTACAGTGTGCATTCAACCAACTCAACCTCTGCTTTGAAAGAACATTCTACTAAGAAATGCAAAATACATTTTTTTCAAGAAGATGCCATGGTATTGAATGTAGGAAATCCCAGGGAATTAACAGAAAATACTAGAATTAATATGAATTTTATGTATACAAAATAAATTGCATTTCTATGCATCACCAGCAGCCTAAAATAAAAATAAATAAAACAATTCAACTTCTGATAACACCCAAAAATTTAACATGGTTAAAATTGCAATTCACGAGCCGGGCGTGGTGGCTCACACCTGTAATCCCAGCACTCGGGAGGCTGAGACAGGCGGATCATTGTGAGTTCGAGACCAGCCTGGGCTACAAAGTGAGCTCAAGGCCAGCCTGAACGGCATAGTGAGACCCTGTCTCAAAAACAGGGCTGGGGATCTAGCTCAGCCGTCTAAGCGCCTGCCTGGCAAGTGCAAGGTCATGAGTTCAATCCCTGGTGCCACAAAAAAAATAAAATAAAATAAAATAAATAAAATAAAATAAAATTGCAATTCACTCCAAACTAGTACATAAAATCAATGTGATTCCTGTCAATATGCTAGCAGATATTTTTGTAAAAATTGACAAAAATTTCTTAAAATTTATACAGGGATATAAAGGATCTAAAGAACTAAAACAAGTTTGAAAAAAGAAAAACGAAGCTGGAGGAGTTATTCCACCTGAATTTAGACCTTAACTCCAACACCAAGGTAGAAAAGAGTGTGGTACTAATTCAAGGATGCAGTAGATCAGTGGAACAGAATGGAGAGGCCAGGAGCAAATAGTTTCTTCACAGAATGATTGAGTTCATCAGTGAAGTGAAGCCAAAGAGGAGAGGGGAGTCTCTTCAATGGTGGTGTGGGGATGACTGCACAGCCACATGCAAGAAACTCAGTGTAGAGCCTTACCTCACACCATACACAGCCATGGCCTCACGTGGATTATAAACAAAAATGCCAGAGACAAAACTATACAAATTCTGCAAGAAAACTGTTGGAGAAAATCTTTATAATCTTGGGAAGGCAAGGAATTCTTAGTTGTGATACCAAAAGAATCTCCATAAAAATCGACAACTTAAACTTTATCAAAATGTAAAATGTGCCCCAAAGGACAACTGGGAAGGTAAGTCATTAAGTCACTGGGAAGGTAGGTTATGCATAGTGAGAAGACCTCTGCAAATTGTGTTTTGATAAAGGACTCATATCCAGAATAGACCAAGAATTCTTACAACTCAATACGTAGTACAATGCAGCTCAGTTGGGAAAAACATTTGAATAGGTGTTTTACCAAAGAAGGTATTTAAATTGCTAATAATTATTATTCAATTATGAAATTTTATCTTATTGTTTCATAAAATAAAAGTAAAAGCAAAAGAATGCAATGCACAAAAATCTTCAACTACATTAATTGCAAGGAACATTTAAATTTAAACCATGAAGCACCTGCTGGGAGTAGTGGTGCACGCTTGTAATCCTGGCATTTGGGAGGCTGAGGCAGGAGGACTGATGTGAGTTTGAGGCCAGCCTATGGTATATAGTGAATTCAAGGCTATCCCTCACTATATAACTAGACTCTGTCTCAAAGCAAACAACTATAAAACACACCCAGTAGAATGGCGATAAACAAAAAGACAGACAATACCAAGTACAGTGGGTGAATGGAGAAACTGGAACCTTTATGCTTTCTTGGTGGAGACACAAAATGGTATAGGCACTTTGGAAAACAGTGAGAAAGTGTCTTTAAAATTAATCATAAACTTATGTGAGTTGACAATTTAACCACTAGGAATCTATCCAAGAAAATAAAAACACTGTCTACACAAAGTTGTACACATGAGTGTTCATACCCGTAAAATAATCCAGATGCCCATCAGGTGATGAGAAGATTTTTAAAGTATTATATGCATGTAAAGGAGTACTATTCGGCAATGGAAAGGAAAGCTAACCGACTGATTCAAATCTACTTGCCAAACCTTGAAGATGTTATGTGGACTGTGAGAAGCAGATGTAAAGAACTGTGTCCTGTAGGATCCCACGTGTACCAAGTCTCTGGGAAACCTCAGCTTAGAGATGAGAAGCAGATGAGTGACTGCTGAGGGCTTGGGGCGCAGGGAGAATGGACCGCGAGTGGACATGAGGGTACTGTGTGGAGGTCCGGAATGTTCTAAAACCAGGTCGCGGCAGGCATCGTATGACATGAGAGGTTTGCTTGTAAAAATCATTGAATTAGTTTGATATGGTGACCTGTGCCTGTAGTCCCAGCTACTTGGGAGGCTGAAGCAGGAGGCTAGCATCAGCCTGGAGGCCCAGAGTCCCAGGCTGGCCTGGGCAAGAGAGTGAGACACCATTTCAACGCCCAGGACAAAGAGAAAGAGAGAAAGGGAAGAGAGGGAAGGGGGAGGGGAGGGAAGAAGGGAGAGTGACAAAAAGAAAAAGAAGTGCATCACACTTATAACCGGGAGCTCAGCACCTGAGTTGATCTGGCGGCGCTGTCACAGAGGGACCAGAGGGTCCCGTGTGCACCGCACCCACGGGTGCTGCTGGCAGAAGGGCAGCCAGGCGGAAGGCCTGTCCTCGAGGGCCTGGTGCGGGTGGTGCGGCTGCCTTTGCTGCTGAAGTTCCCGCGTCGCCGTCCCGCAGCTGCCCGTGTGGCGCAGGACGCGGAGCCGGGGCCTGCAGAGGACGTGCACAGGACGCTCGATGTAGGAGGCCGTGCCGCTGAGCACAGCCCGCCGCCCCGGACCCGGGGAGCTCAGCGTGCAGACGGGGTGACGAGAAACAGCCCGAGTCAAAGACCGCAGAATGCTGCGAGAGGTGCGGGTGGCCCAGGCCGCGGACACGCGCCGGTCCCTGCGGGAACGGACCGGAGCTGTGAGGCGGCGCCGCCACCCAGGGCAGCCACTGTGAGACCAAGCGTGCGTGAGGGCGCGCGGGGCTGGGAACGGTCGCCAAATGCTGTTTATTACGTTTATTACTCCGCGCGCAGTGCGTGAGGCTCGCCTTCCTGTGCCGAGTCGGTGCGGAGGCGGCACAGAGCCAACTCCAGTCCATTGTCCCCCCATCTCTTGGTCCCCTCCCATTTGGGGCGATCCAACTCCCTGCTTTGTTGTCATTTAAGAGAAACCACGTGGTAGCTGCGCTCCTGTGTCTGACTCACCTCACTTCGCACTGTGCTGTCCAGGTGCACCCATCTTCCTAAGGACGCCCCAAGTCTGTGTCCAGACGGCAGAGCAGTGCTCCGCTGCGTGTAAACGCCTGGCTCCCTTAGCTCTTCATCTGCAGGTGGCCCTGCCGGCCGCTTCCAGGGTCTGGCGGTCATGAGCTGTGCTGCTGTCAACATGTCTGCAGGCGTGGGTGACGGATACGGCCACTGTGGACACTGTATAATTGCTGCTCAAAAAATTAATATTAGGTCAGAATAGCCATCTGACCTAATAGCCACGTTTCTGGGTATGTAACTAAAAGAAATGAAAACAGTCCAGAAATGGTATTTGTACACCCATGTCCCTGGGAGAATAACTCAGAAGAATTAAACCAAGGAAGCAGTCCAAGAGTCGGTCAGGAAATGACTAGATTACACAAAATACACTCATACTGTGGAATACTACTCAGCCTTAAACAGGCAGGCGACCCTGGCATTCAGCAACTCTGATGAAGCCCAGAGACGTTAGCAAAGCTGGGCGTGAGTGGACAGGCACCACCACAGGGCAGCCGGGATCGGAGAGACGGAGAGGAAGGGCGGGAGCTGGGGCGGGGGAAGGAGAAAGGGGAGGCAGACTCAGGGCCTAGTAGACACGGGGTTCTCATCTTACCAGATGTGCAGAGCGGGGCAGCTGTATGGTGGGGATCGCTGAATGTGCTCAGTTATGAAGCTGAGTAACAGCGGCCGGGGATGTAGCTCAGCGGCACCAGCGCCTGCCTGGCAAGCGTGAGGTCATGAGTTTGATCCCTGGTACCCAAGGAAAACAAACAAACAAACACCATGAGCAGAATCTGCATAACAGTATGGGTGGAATAGATTTACAGTGGTGAAGATGGCACATTGTCTGTATCTCTTTCCACAATAAAAATAGTTAAAAACATAAATCGGAACAGAAATACAGACTCGTGAGGCTGGAGGCCTCTGGTGCAGGGCCTTCCTGTCCTGTGCGGTGATGTTTGATGAGTGGCCCAGGGAGGGAGGGTGAGCCTGGCAGGAGCCGGGGGAGGGGCAGCCCAGGCAGAGGAGGCTGATGGGGGATAGGGCATATTTGTTGAGGATCAGCAAGGATGGCAGGGATGAGCAGAAAGCAGAGGAGATGGGGTCAGTGAGGGAATCAGGGTGAGGCCATGTGGGGCCTTGAGACTGCGTAGGACTTTCCTCCGGGTACACTGGGGCACCATGGGCGACTGGGGGAGAAGGGACATGAGTGACTTCCTGGGGTCCCCCTGGCAGCTGCTGGAGAAGTGGCTGTGAGCAGAAACACAGCAGGAGGCTGTCGTGGTCATCAGGGAGAGGTGGTGTGCATCGTAAGAAGTGGCCCCCAGGTGCTGGATGGCGGAGTCCACAGGGTTTAGCCGAGGCTGTGTGGCTGGTGCATCTCCGCCCCCGGTTCCACAGGTGCAGGGTCCCACCTCTGCTCCTCAGGGAGCAGTGCTGTGGTCCCTGTGCTCCTTTTGGTGGCCGCTCAGGTCCCTGGTCCACCAGATGGCAGCATGAGGCTCGGGGCCCTGCTCCAGTGTGTCGGGGAATCTCCAGGCCCTTGGGATGGAGGGCAGACTGTCTCCTTCCCCAAGATGAGCTGTACTAGCGCGGCGGCTTTTCACGGTGTGGTCCCTTGTCACGATACTCCCAGACTCATCCGAGCCCAGGGAGCCGATTCCTGGAGGCCTCTCTGTTCTCTCTGTGTTCATTAGCTCTGCGGACCCATTCTCTTAGAAACCACCCTAAGGTTCCGGGCCTCGCCGGCGGACCGGTGAGCATCCGTCCCTTCGAGCTGTCTTTGTTTGTTCAGCTCCTCGTCCCTCTCCTCCCCTCCCTGCCCGGCCAGTCCTGTGGAATGACAACAAGACCAAAATGGGGAGGGAGGGAGGGAGGGGGCCTTCGAGCTCACACCTGCTTTAAGATTTGTTGTCCTTAAAACGAAAAGCTGCGGGGATTCACTCAGCTCCTTCCTTGCGGCTCCCCGGGGACCTCGCTACTAAACCGCGGGGAGGAGAGCAGCCTTCCGAGCACTTTAAAGCACTTATGTCAAATCCATCCCGCTCTTCCGGCCTCCCTTCCTCCACCAGCCTGGCTCCCAGGGGCCGGAGCACATTACAAGGCCTCCACTTCATCTGCGTGGCACACACAGACTTTTTCACCATTTCGCCGTGTCTACATTTGCAGGCACATCCTGCAGGCTGCCCGGGACAGCCTTAATTTCAATTTACTGTCTCCCCAAGGGTCCTGCCATTCCGCCATGAGTGGGGAGCTCAACGGTCGTTCGCGTCCCGACCTCTCACCCCAGCCCTTCTCTGTCCTCCTCCTCTTTCAAGAGAAAAGCTGTGCTGGGGGACCATTTTGCTCAAGATGAATAGAATGAAGTTTTGATGCGTCTAACAGTGCGCCTGATCTTTTAATTTTTAAAAATAATGAGCCCGTTATACCAGATTACCGCATTTGGAAAGCATTCAAAGTCGGTGTGGGAAGCCCGGTAAATACCATCTTGGGTCCCCCTGGAATGCGATGACACAGAAGAGCTTGAAATTGTAGTCTTGAAGTTTTACATTGTCGTTTTTGTTCTGCTGGGGCTGACTATATTTAACTTTTTATTATGGAAGTTTTCAAATATATATACCAGCGGATCTTATCGTACATGGAACCCCAGGGTACAGCGTATCCTGTGGCCTCCCAATCCCAGGGTCTGACCCGTCAGTTTATCAAGTCCTCTTTCACACAGCCGCTTCACTGGCAAACTTAAGAACAGAACCCAGCTACTCCGTCTTTCCCCTCCGGACATGGTGCCTGTGCTGCTGGCTGGGGAAGTTTTCTGTTTCAGCATAATCACTTGGCTACGTCACACCCAGCACAATTGCTGATGGTCCTTTAGAGTCGTCCAGTGCCCGGCCCTTACTTATTTTCACGTGATTCCCTGGACTACAGGCAGCATTGAGTGAGCAGTGTGGTTTTCCTCTATCCCTTCAGCGGTCTTTTTATTGAACTGTAACCATGCAAGGCCCGCTCACTGTGCGTGTTGCTTTGTTCTTATGTCTACTTTGTTCCCCAAGTCTTTCCTCCTTCTCCATTATCTCTTCCTTCTTCTGTTCTCTCCCCTTCTCCTCCTCCTCCTCATCTTCTTCCTTCCTCCTCATGCTCTGCTCCTCCTCTTCCTCAGTTTTATGTCGTGGATTTATTGGTGATACTCTGGGTTGTGTGCTGTAGAACTACCTAGTGCCGGGGATTTAACCGGCTGCCTCCTTGTGGTGTCGCTGAACTTTCGGTATAGGAAGAAGTGGACCTGGGTTTTCTAAAGTGAAGAAGCAGCGTGCTTAGGCGGCCATATGAATTTGAATATTGAGGATGGTCACTGTTTTGCTTTGATGTCTAGAGTTGGACTCACTGATAACTTCATTCAACAAATACTGATTAACTCTTCTAATACACCTGGCACCATGCTGGGCTCTGGGAGGACAGCAAGATGACCAAGGGCATTGAGACTCAGGATCACTTAGGAAATCACAGCCCTGCTCATCATGAAATTCAAGAGTCATGGGTTTCAAAGCCTCACTCAGAAGACACCCGTGCTGGTTTCTCCCCACACCCTCGTGGAGTTGTAGGGCCGAAGGGCCCTCTGGAGTTCACAGAGGAATTCCAGGGGCGAGGGGACTGGAGGGGCTGGCGGAGATCTGAGAGATGGCAACAGGGGAGCCCGACAGCACTCCTGAACTTCTGAATTCCCATCTTTCCATGAATTATGGTGGACGCCAAGCTCTGTCGCAGGTGGGTCAGTACTGCTAAACAACTTTAGTCAGCTCCAGAACCAAATTCTGATCAGGGAATCAGTTTCTATTGGCCCAAGCTACAGAAGAAGCTCCTGGTGAGGCTCTCGGTTTGGATCCTGCGTGCCAAGAAATCCGACAGTGTGTGGAGATAAACGCATGGCTGCGTGGGGTGCAGAGACCAAATGCTCCCAGATAAACTTCGCCACCTAGAGTGTGGTCAGCTCTGCTACTGCAAAATCTGTTTTATTGTGCCTTATTTTTTATTTCAAGATTCAGGGTGGAACCCAGGACCTGCACTTGGTGACCCCCAATGAGTTGTGAGCCAAGGTTTGAGCTGCCGATGCTGGGATACTTGGTGCGAATGAGCCACAGTTGTGGTGGCTGAGCTCCCCCCATCTCATAGGGTCTCCATAACAAGGTGACCGAGCGCCCATCACTTATGGCCCGCAACACAGGAACCCTGCACCCTGCAGGAAGAGTGAATTATCCCCATGGAGGCCATGTCACCGGGATCCTGGATCCTGAGGACCCAGAGGTGGGGGCAGTGGGGTTGCAAGTGGAGTCCGCAACCTTGAGTACTTTGGCCGGTTAGCAGCCGAGGAACGAGCAAGAGGAGGTGGTGGACACCCCCGTGGATGCGTCCAGTTTCTCAGATGATCCCTGGGGAGAAGATGTGGGGGAGTGCTCTGGCCTCGTAGCCTGTCAGCGGCACACACTGCCTGTCCCTGACTCAGGAGACTCATTGGGTCAGAGCCCATGTGCACACGCACCACTACACCACCCATGGCCACAAACATGCAGCCCCAGCCGCAGGTGTTGGTCTCCATCAAGGAGGTGCCCCAGAAGGAACTGCGATTTCGAGCGCTCACTCCTGTTGGTAAGGAGCAGCTACCTTTCCAAAAGGCAGGCGGTGCTGTTGGAGGCCTCATGCCCCCACCCTCCGGCCAGCAGAGAAGCCATCAAGTGCGTTCTCAGAGTGCGACCTCAGGGCTGGGCTCTGCCACTTACCCACTGCGGTCTTGGACGAATCGCTCGAACGCTCCTTCCTCTGTCCTCATTTGTGCAAGATGGCTGATGCCGCCACGGGGCGAATGACAAACGTGCACCGCGCATGGGCTGAGGGGAGGACCTGGTGTGCGGGAACAGCGCAGGGGATGCACGCTAGGTGGTGTCCTGAGGATGCGAGCTGGAGGGGCGGGCACTTCGCTGGACAAGGGCGACTCCCCATCTCCACTGCGTTCGGACACTTTCCCGAGTGGGGTGAATCGGACTCGCTCCTACACAGGGCCGGGTGCAGGGGCAGCTGTGCGTCAGAGTCTCAGAGGTGCAGAACACCTGTTCCTTCCTCCAGAACCTTCTGACCCAACAGAGACAAAGAGTATTGTCTGTCACTACCTGCTGTGACCTCACTCGGGACACTGTCTCTCTCTAAAACAAGGTGCTCGACCCTTGTGCAGCTGGGACAGGTGAGTCAGGACTCAGCAGCCTCCAACACCGTAAGCTGCAAACCTGGGAGTGTCTACCTAGAACCGAGAGGAAAAGTGAGACGTCCCAAGGACATTCTAAGCGAGGCCGAGTCTGGGAGGCGAGGACTGTGATCTCAGCGGCTTCCCCCAGACAAGAACTGGATCAAGGTCGTGGGGGGACCTTTCCACTTGAGATCCACTTCTCTTTCTCTCTTCCTCCTCTCACTCCTTCTTTTCTTCTTTCTCCTTCTGTTTTTCCTTCCTTCTCTTTGTCCACCTTCTTGGACACCAGGACTTGACTGAGAAGCCACAGGATAACCAGCTTGAGCAAGCAGGTTTGATTTGTCCTTTGGGGAAGTGACTGGAAAAGCCTCACACTTCCCTCTCCTTTGAGGAGTCACCCCATGGTGTCCCCAGCCTTTCTTCTGGATGCATGGGGGCACTTCGCACAGAAGCTGTGACATCAGAGTCACCAACCATTACAGTTTGTGTCTAAGTGGACCCCAAGGCTCATGTAGTCAGGGAGGTGACTGAGTCTAGTGTTTGTGACTGGTTTGTGTTCTGGAATTAGAGTGTGAGTGCTGCACCCGCCCAGGGATGGAGCCGGCATACAATGGAAGGGAGGGGAAGAAGGAGCATTTTTTTCCCTTTTGTCCTTTCACTCCTGCCACTTGCAGCCAGGCTGCCCCTCAGCCACGCCACCCTGCCGTGGAACCAGCTGAGTATGGACCAAAACCCCCAAAACTGTAAGAAATAAACCTCTCTTTCCTTCACTTTGGGCGTCAGGTATTTTGTCTCAACAACGAGAAAAAAGTAACCAAGACACCAACCCTGACCCAACGACTCCAGTCTAACAGGAAAAATGCATCTGACAGTCCTCCCTGGTTGAAGATTGAAAGCAACATTAATACAAAGCTGGTAAAGCTCCCAGAGCAGAATCAAACATCCAGTATTTCTGACCTCTTCTTTCCTCAGTGAGCATGAGCCTTCCCCTGAAGAAGCAGGTCTGCCGATGGCCAAGTCCCTCATCCCGAGCCGCTTGC
>RJWT010054722.1:0-10250 GCA_004365215.1 Cuniculus paca
CCATGTGTTGACCTCAAAAAGAAGCATCTAAAATTCAGTGATACCCTTTAACTGAGAAAATTAGTTGTTAGCATTTTTTCTTCACTTAGTTATTCTAAAAGAATGGAACATCTCCCTCCCAGCCTAAAGTTATATTTCCAAATGCTTCTTTTCTTATCTTACCTCCACCACAGTGCAGACTAGCTAGGAAAGGGGAAGGAAGCCCACATTTGCTTTTCTGAAAGTTTCCCCTTCTTCATTTTTGAAAACCTTGCTTTCTTCTCTTTTACCTGATACACTGAAGTCACATCTCTTATCAGAACGGGTAACAAGAACAGATTCAAGAGACGCTGAGAATGATGAGAAATAATGCTTACAGTCCCAGAATCCCTATTGATTGAACACTGCTGAGGATACTAATCATGGGGGTTTATTTTGCAAAGAACATCAGAGCACATCTGGAAATTAATTGAAAATAAGAGGGCTCAAATCAAGGGACATTTTCCAGAGAATTCCTCAAGACAATTAACAAGATTTTACACACAGAGGCACAGAGAAATTGTGATTCTGCTTGACCTAAAAATTTCTTAAAAACAAGTGTCAAAATTCACCTCAAATAGTTTAGCTTTTATTAACTGCCATCTCTTATGTGGCTCCACATATCGCTCTGGAGTCTGCCTTCTTTGTATTATTTCACTTAATTTGTTTTTGTCTGCACTAAATAGACAAGTGACTACTTAGAAAAAAATTTTTGACACAACATAATTCTGACAGCTGAAGTTAGTCTAAGCTGTAAGAAAGGCTATTTCTTGTGGGAGGCAAGGATGTAGAGACCACATCTTTCTTGAGAAATACTCTGATTAGGTGACTCTCTCCTTAGAGCCAAGGTCAAAATTAACTCTGGATTAGGCTCTCCCGTGACAAGAGGGAGATATTTATTTGGAGACCTTCTTTGTTAGGAAGATGGTTGTTGGACAGTGCAAAGGAAGAGAAAGGAAGTGACTTCAACCTTTTGCTTATCTGTAAAAAGCAGTGGTTACTCCCCATGGTTTGGTGCAGCCAGCCTGTCAAGAATCATGGAGTGAGGCCAAATTGAAGCAAGAGAAGGAAAAGAGCCAAGTCTGGACTTTACAGCTCCTTTCCTCCCTTCCTCTTCTCTTGTGTTTCTGGTGCTCCCTCCCCTCCAGGTACCCATGAGCTTCTAGTGAATCTTCAAATACTGTAGGACCCCTAATTCTTTTTGAGCAACTTAACCTGGGTTTTATGAGTTGTGTTATTTTCTCCAAAAATTCCTGTGTTGAAGTCTTAATCCCAGGATCTTGGAATGGCACCTTATTTTAGATAGTCTTTGAAGAAGTAATCAAATTAAAATAAAGTCACTAGTATGGGCCCTGCTGTAAAACAACTAGTATCCTTCTGAAAAGAGAAAAATTGGAGACAGATACACATATAAGGTTCAGAACATCATGCAAACATAGGGTGACCATCGGCAAATCAAAAAGAAAATCCTGGAATTGAATCAGTGCTGTTGATCTTTTGATTTCCGGCTCACAGAACTGTGAAACGGTGTATTTCTGTTGTTTAAGCAACTCATGGGTGCCACGTTCTTACGGCAGATCTAGCAGCCTAGAGTGTGCTATCCAGTACCACTTGCCAAAGATGAGGGAACCTCAGAATTCTTACCAAGTTCCCTGAGGTTTATACAGTTATATTGTCCTTAATTTAAAACCACATAAATGTGCCATGTGAATAACACACATAGATTTCTCAATGATTGTCCTCTGCATCCTTTCTGAACTTAACTCTCATCACTCTTTCCTTACTCCATCCTAGCTGCACTGATCTACTTATTTTCTGGCAGGAAACCTGTTCTCTCTTTTCAAAACTCCTATACATGATGTTCTATCTTTCTTAAAATATCCCCAACACATGCCAAGATTTGGTCAATTGCTATTTATATGTCCTGAACTCAGATGTGCTGAGTTGCCACATCTTTGGGAAAGATACCCTCAAACTCCACCAAAATTGAGATAGGTGCCTTTCACATGTGCCTTCACAGCACCAAGTACTCACTGCTCATTTTTTTTTTTTTTTGTGCTGGGGGTTGAACTCACGACCTCATGCTTACCAGGCAGGCACTTATGCCACTGAGCTAAATCTCTGGCCCCCTCACTGTTCTTACATCAGGAAGCAGACTCCTTAGTGACTGTCTCCCTACTTGGTTACCTCTCCAACTAGACAAGGGCAGGAGCTCTTCCATGTTCAATTTCAAGTCTGCAGCATAGTGGATATCACAAAATTCATTTTTACACATTAAAGTAATACACCAAAACTTTGTTTTCAAGAACTTTCTTTTTTTATTTTAAAGAGAAAAAACAATAAAAACAATTATACAGATTTTCATAACACTATAATAGGAAATTAACAACGGTTAATACATTGTATATTATCTTCAAAGTAGTTGCTCAGATTGCAAGATATAGGCATGAAAAATTGATCAAACAGTATAAGCACAAACCACTCTCTTCAATGAACTAAATTAGTAGTAAGACTATCTTAGCAATCTTGTATATATATATATTTTTTCTTCTCCCTTCCTTCTTTCCTCCTTTCCCATGTCCCAATTGTTCTTTTTTTTTTTCATCCCAATTGTTCTTACCTTTTGAGCAGTTTCTTTCCCTTTCACAATATCTATTGTAGATTTTGGATCTTATTTACTCTTTCAGTTTCTTACACTAGGGAGACAGTATGATGTTTACACCCGTGAGTCTGATTTATTTCACTTATGAGCGTGGGCTCAAGTTGCATTCATTTATAAGTGTATAAAGTTTATCCTTCTTTATAGCTGAGTAGTACTCCATTGAATAAAATACCACATCTTTTTTATCCGTTCCTCAGTTGATGGGCATTTGGGTTGTTTCCAAGATTTAGCTATTTACAAACTGTGCTGCTATAAACATTGGTGCACATATATTGCTATAGTATGATGTTTTTAGTTCTTCTGGGAAAATACCAGGAAGGGGAATAACTGGGTTGGACAGGATCTCTAATCTTAGATTTTGAAGAATCTCCACACTAATTTCCACAGTGACTACACCAGTCTATACTCCCACCAACAGTGGAACAGGGTTCTTTTCCCCCCAGAGCCCCAAGAATTGGTTCTTGGTTGGTTTCTTGATGATCGCCATTCTTCCTGGGGTGAGATGGAATTCAGTATGTTTTAATTTGCATTTCTCCAATGACCAATAATGTTGAATATTTTCTCATGTATGTATTTGTCATTTTTATTTCTTTGTCTGAGAATTGTATATTCATCTCAGATGCCCATTTTTGGATTGAGTCTTTGAATTTGGGGGGCCTTGATTTTCAAGGACTTTTTTAACTCATCAGTCTGAAACAACTACATTGGAAAACTATGGCTTTTATGTTAAAAAGTGGTCCTCAATCTCAAAAGCTTAGAAACATTTGCTCTAACTCTGATGTCCCACAGATGAACCCTGAAGGCCTAATACCAACTGCAAATGGATTAACTTGGCCTGCCCAGTGCTCCAGATGTCTCTGGATGCAAACACCTCTCCCCAAAGCCCATGGCTTTGTGGGCACTGCAGGCTCCCATTCCTATTGTCTTGCACTTGATCCTTTTCTTGTAGTGCTGCCTGTCTGGCCTCTGAAAATTAGGTTCCTTGAAAGCATTCTTCTAAGATTCTTCATCATAATGTACTTTCTTGACACTCCCTCTCCCCAGACTTGTTAATCTAATTCTAAACAAAGGTTTAATTGGTTGCCTTTTTCAGAGAAAACCCATATTTCATCCAGAAGCTGTGAGGGGAATTATTTGGCGCATAAGTGAACAGGGATTTTTTTCCTGTAAATCTGCAAAACAGATCACTCACAGGGATGAAAAGTAGTTGTTCACTAAGAGTTTCTCCTCTTTTACGGAAGGTGGACCATACTTACAAACGATTAATTAATTTTCATCCACCTTTGCTTTCTTTCATTGGACCCTGCCAGAGACACTATAGAGCAGATCTGTCAACTCAGGGGTCAGCGTGGAGGTGAAGGATGGAAAGGGCCATGTATTCCCAGTCAGAACTGTCACTCTCTAGGCAACAGAGCCCTAAATCACTGATGGTGAGGTATAAAATGTTGCCGTTTCAATTCTCTTTCTCATCTTTTAAAACAACTTCAGAAAAGAGAAAAGGCAGTTTCCTCTTAGAATATATCTGGTCTATTCTGGATTTATGCTGTGCTAAGGCTTAAATCAAATAAAATTACTTAACAAATTTGTTTGGGAGACACTCAAGAAAGAAGAAATGTGCTTTGCCACTTGGATTGAGAATTAGGACACAAAGATGCAGCATTCTTCTAGATGGAGGGAAAGTGTCTACAAGAAAAATCTGTTTGCTATGGCTGAGTTTTCTCTTGCAGTTCATCCCCCATGCCCTGACACTCTTCTGTATAAACTTCTCAAAGTGACAACTTTGGTGTCCTCTGAAAGCCCTTGTTCCAGTGCCAAATACAGTTTCCCTTCTGATGCTTATTATGACACATTTCTGTCCATAGTTACACTTTCTTTCCTCCCCTTAGCCAGTTTTTAGCCCAATATGCCAATTGTCCCACCCTTCTGTGACTTCAGACTTTAAACATTTTAACCAACAGTGAAGAATTCTGTCGAGAGTTTCTGAAAAACTCAGTTTATAATCTCCTCCTTTCCCCCAACCAGCTCATGGGGTAGCGATTTCCTCAAAGAATTCCAACAAATTAGTTAGGCACGATTCCCCTTCCTGAAATGATGTTAGCTGTCTTTAATCAAGCTTGCTTTTCCAACTGTTCTTGATTTGATACCTTAAAGTAGTTAGAGTATTTTTTCCTAACTAAAGCTAAACTGCTTATCTTCTTATTTCCAGCATACCCACAAATACTGACAATGTTTTAAGGAGAGAGGTCGTGGGATGGAGAGGGAAAAGACTCTTGAAATCTTTTAATTTATCCTCATCTTTTCATAGTCAGACACCTTGTGTTTCTTTTTTTAAGTCCAATGATAAATGTTTAAAACCAGAATCCTGAAGAAAGGTATCTCAAAGTTTTTTGTGTTGCTTTAAAAAAGTTAATATTTCCTCTACACATTTGAACAAATGTTTAAAGTAAGATCATCTTAATTATTTGATGCCAATGATGTGAAGTTCCTACACAAATCATGGCTGGTATTTGCTTGACATCAGCAGTGACAAATCTCAACTCCTGAAGTTAAAAGGTTAGGCTATAAATATCCACTATTAGATAACTATAAAATATTTGCCTGAAGGCTTTGATAGTTTAAAGCTTTCCATTATACATATATACAGATATGTATATTCTTGTAGCTATGTATATTTTAAGATACATATGTATTTCCACAACACCTCATGTGTGGTCATGATATCCATCACATAAACTTCTTCATTTTCCAAACCCAGGGATACAATTTCAAACCATATATAAACTGACTTTATACTGTACATATGCACCACACTGGGCTCTACCACATGGATGGCATCATTATTTCCACACAGTCTGATTCACAGTCCAAACCCAAGAGAGCGTCTCCAGGAAAAGACTTTTTAGAACCAGGTTTCCAATTTGAAACTCTCCATGGGAATTTCCAGAATAGCTCTAATACTTCAAGGGGAAAAAAGTGAAGAAGGACTGAAAACCAGAACCAAAACCAAACAAAAGGAGCAGCATTAAAAAGTTATGTGATGAAGTGGGATGCTGTAAAGTTTTTATGATGACTTGTTTGGAAAGAGTTTCCTTAACAAATGCAGTCATCTTCTATTCAAATGTAAAGCAATAAAACGTTTTATAGTGCACTATCACATGCCATAATGTGTATGGAATGATGAAGCCCAATCAGATCTTGGAAAAGAACGTTTTGTTTGCTCTTTAGGAAAGTCTGCCTTTAAAAGAGAGAGGAAACAGTGAAGAAGAAACAAACCTCCTCAGAGTTATAGGGATGGAGAATTTTGTCTAGAAATTATACCAATTGATGAACTGGCCTAGAAATGGGAAATATCGCTTTTCCTAGGAAAGGGAAAACTAGTGAGAGGAAGTGAGAACTGGCTTCATATACTTTAAGGGCAATTATATAGAAGAAATGTTAGTTGTAGAATTGCAATGTAAAATCATGAACAACAGAACTAGAGCCAATGGAGTAGACATTAGGGTGCAGGGAGGTGATGGTGGCTAAACTTTATTGTATCAACTTAATTAGCTTGGGATCCAGTGAGGAGATTAGTAAAGCACACCGCTCGGTGTCTGGGTGTGTCATGGAGGCATGATTTTGGATGCTGTATCTGGTCACTAGCCTCTATCTCTTTGGTGCTATTTCACTGCTCTGCTTCTCTTCTGCCAGGAACTAAGGATCTTTGCTCCCCCAGGCTATACCATACCTTTTGTTATGATATTTCTTCCTTGAAACTAAGCAGCCATGAACTGAACCCCCTAAAACCATGGGTCAAATTAAAGTGTCCTTACTTTAAATTGTGGATATCAGGCACTGTGTCTCAACAACAGAAAAGTTAACTATTACAGGGTAGATTTGACTTAATAAAGAAGCTTCTGGTATGACAGCTTCTCAACAAAGGAATGCTCTGTATTAGAAATTATTAAATTTTCCCACTCTAGAAGATCAAGCAGATGTTCAATTACCATCTAATAGGTGGGTGACATAGTGCTGTTTTTTGGATCGTGAATGTCTCCCAAATGTCTGTTAAAGCTTGGTCCCTGCTGTGGTGCTACTGGAAGGCACTGGAATTTTGAGAGATGCTCCCAAGTAGGAGGCCTTCTGGTCAGAGGGAATGTGCCCCTGAAGGGGATTGTGGGATCCTATTTCCTGTCTTCTCTTCTGTCTCTTGTTTCCTGGTCATTGGATGAGCAGGTTTGCTTGTTTGCTTTGCCATACCCTCCCACCATGCTATGCTGTCTTGCCACAGGCCCAAAGTAACAGGGCAAATGATGATGATCTAGAATATCCAAAATTATGAACCAAAAATAGAACTTTTCCCTTTATAAGTTGATTATCTCAGGTATTTCTTGTGACAGAAAGGTGGCTTACACACAGAGATATGGATCCCTGCATCATATGGACTCTGTCTAAATTGACTTCTGTGATTCCTCCCATGATTAGATGTATAATAGTCTAAGTTTTTTTTAACAGCCCAAATCAACAGTAAGAGACATTTCAGAACCCTTGTAAATTTCAGTGTGCATCTGAATACAGTTTTCATTTAAATAATTAAAATATATAAATTTGGCCTGATTTTTTATTGAAGAAAATGATTTCTTTTTTAAAAATAAATAGGAAATGTCAGAAGTAAAAGCTTTTTTTTAAATCTTAAGTTTGGCATATAGGGCTTTTCTGCTGTTTATTCATGACTCATTTTGTCAAATATGATCAGGTATGGATCAACAGTATGATGAAAAGGAGTAGCATAGAAATGCCAAAAAGTTCAAAGAAATCAGGACTGTAAAATTCTGAACAAAAACTTCATGGAAAATGTATTAATAGGTGCTTTTCCTTCCACATTATCACCTCTGATTTCCTTTGTTCAGAATCCCTCATCTGCCAAAGCTCCCTTTTTCTTTGACCAATTCTCCTTAATTTTTACTACCCATTCTTTCTAGGTTCTGTTCTTACCTCCCCTAGCATATTTTCCTTCTGAGGTAAAACAAAGGAAAGCTATTCCTATAGCTCTCCCCTTAATAGGAGAGACCAAACAGGCCTTCTGAAGGGATAAGCAGTAAGAAAGTCAGAGAATTACTTTACTAGTCTCATTATCTCTCTCTTTGTTTATCGTTAAACTTGCCAAAAAAATTGCCCAGAAACAGATTTCCTGCCATCATTTAAATGGATTCCCTCTTTCTTCTATTTTCTTGCCAAACTTACCTCATGATACAAGAGAATCTGAGACAGAGGAGGGCAATGTAATAAGCCCAGGATGAATTTTATCCTTGCTCAGAGTCCCCAAAGGCCTGACAATCTATATTTCATGCCCTTCTACTCACCGCAGAAAGCTGGCCTTATGCTGTGTTCTGGGAAGGGAACGCACACTGAAAGCAGAGGTAAACTCTGTTCATTAGCATTTCTGTGACACTCTACGTTGGTCAATGTCATATTACTCAGTCTAGACAGCAGTCTTCCTGTGCATGACGTTTCCACACATTTTCCTCTCTTTACTTACTTTTCTTTCAGTGTTTCCTTTTTGGTCACTAAATTTTCCCTCTTGCATGGAATTCCAGTTGTTAAATTCCATGAGAATTCATTTCAACAAGATATTTTATGAAGAGAGCATCTTGCTCACAAAGCACAAAGGAAGAGACACAGAATGCAGTTTTCTTTTAAGTTTTTCATTAAATAGAAACGTATTATTAAATAAAACATTAAATATGACCAGCACATGACTTTATTTAAAGGAAAAGATATCTCATGCACTACATAGAAGCGCGAGGGATACATTAACAGGCTACCTCTACCTACAAAGACATTAAAATACCAAATACATGAAGTATATACTTTGCAGTATCACATTTTTATGTTTAATATCTCATTTGTTTCTCTCACAAGCTTATGAGGTGAAGCTTTTTTTTTATTCTGAAAGAAAAAATTGAAATTTAGAGACAGAAGAAAGACTTGTCCAAAATCATGCCAAGTCTTTAAACTATTTAAACCCACATCTTTCTAGACTCCAGAATCTGTTCTCTGAACCAGCATTGCCAGCTTGCTTTAGATATTTCTTCTGAATAGAAGAGAGAGGCCCTGTGCATTGTGAGTAGATTCTTCTGTTTCTCTACGTTGCATCGAGTCTTTCTATATTTGTGACTTTGACATGAATCCCAAGCACTTGGAGTTCCTCATTATGCGGCAACTCCTGGAAATGCTGCTGGAGCCTTATTCAGACTTCAGTCCTTTCTCACTACTCTTTCCCAAACAAGCACCTATGAAGAGTCGAAGAGTCTAGGACTGAACTCCGTAAGGTAAGTGTGGGGGACCAAGAGCAGCAGCAAAGCCTACGCGTCTCACTGAAAGTGCAGCTGTCCACTGAGTTCACACAGTAACTCGAGTAGGTGTGTTACTTAATACACCACGAAAAAATGCCCACCCCGAGAGTCTAAAATTGTGGATTTAATAGGCCTCCTGCTGCTGCTCGGCTGCCTTCCAAGGGCCGGCTGACTTGCTTCCTCTGCCAGCGGGACCTTCTGTCAGAGACTCGGGGAGCTTGTGGTTGTTGATCTGTAGTGAGAGGTGACAGGTGGCCACTCTGCAATCATGGGATGTTAAAATCGATTTTAATTTTTTTTTCCAAAAGGTAAATAGAGATTAGGAAAAGAAAGGAAAGCTCTTTACTCCTTGTCCTAATGTTTCAGTGCCTTTAGAGAAGTTGTGCTGGCTCATAACCAGCTTTCCACACTCAGAGACCTAAGTCCTCCAAAGACTCATTCTGGGAAGATCTTGGCACGAGGACACACTGGCGATGCTCAGATTGGGCTTTCCAGAGCTTTGCTTCCTTGGGAGCGCTCGTGCAACTAAACCTCAAGGAGATGGCCCCATCAGGAGCAGAACTGCCTCTTCTACCAAGGCCATTGCCTCCTCCTACCCTCAAAAACAGCAAGAAACAACTAAAAATGGTCTAGGACATGGCAATTCAAGAAGCAAAAGGCTTTTCAAATGTTTTGACCCAAGGCATAGCAAACATTTGTCAATGATTAGGAGATTTTTAATAACTCACCAAATAAACTCATCACCACTGTAGAACAGTGAAAGTAGGGAGGTCTTCCGCCTATCAAAAGTTCTTGCTTGATAAACTCTTAAGAATTGAACCAGCCATGTGAGAAAATTCATCTTCTCCTAGAGACAGTGGATGGGTCATTTTTTTGTTGGAGAGAAATGAGAGATATTTTGGTAGTTCAATTAAAACTTATATAAATGGCTATGGTTTTATTCTTTTACCAATTTTCTGCATTTAAATGGAAATATCTGCTCCTTGGGCCCCAGCTATGTTGCTTTTCATGCTGTGATCTGTCAGGGTATTCCTGAGACTTTGTAAATATTCCTGAGACTGGGTGCCCATTGTATAGACTACTCCTTTTTGAAATGCTTTCTTTTTTTTTTTTTTTTTTTTGCCGTACTGGGGATTGAACTCATGACCTTGCACTTGCCAGGCAGGCACTTAGACTGCTGAGCTAGATCCCCAGCCCTGTTTTTGAGACAGGGTCTCACTATGCCATTCAGGCTG
>RJWT010054723.1:0-10247 GCA_004365215.1 Cuniculus paca
TTTGCTACCCTTTTTTCCCTTCTATTCTCCTTTTTCCTTTTTCCTTCATTCCTTTCCCACTCCCCACTTTCTTGCTCCCCTTCCCATTTGAACATTTTCATCCTACTTCCCAATATCTATCATCCATTTTGGCCCTTAGTTACACTTTCAGTTGGTTTCTCACACAAGAGAAAATATGCAGTATTTAAATATGTGTGTCCAATTTATTTCATTTACATATATGGTCTTAAAGTGCATCCATTTATCTAAAAACATCTCAAACTTACCCTACTTCATGACAGAGTAGTATTATTCCATTGTATAAAAAAAAAGGGCCAGGGATATCTCAGTGGCACAGCACTTGCCTGGCAGGTGCAAGGTCATGAGTTCAATTCCTGGTACAAAAAAAAAACCACATTTTCTTTTTCCTTTCATCCCCGATGGATATCTGAACTATTTCCAAGATTTAGCTATTACAAATTGTGCATATATTGCTGTGATGTGATGCTTTTAATTCTTTCAGGAAGATACCAAGAGGAATAGCTGGGTTGAATGGAACTTCTAGTTTTGGTTTTTTGAGGAATCTCCATACCAATTTCCATATTGGTTGCACCAAATTACATTCACGCCAACAGTGGAGAAGAGTTCCCTTTTTGCCACTGACCTGCCAGCATTTGTTATTGGTTAATGTCTTGATAATAGTCATTCTTTCTGGAGTGAGATGGAATCTCCACATTTTTTACCTTGTATTTGTCAAAGGATCGGTGATGTTGAATATTTTTTCATGTATTTATTTGCTGTTCATACATCTTCATCTAAGAAGTATCTATTCATTTAAGATGCCCATTTTCGGATTGGGTCTTTATATTTAAGCAGTCTGACTTTTTTTTTTTTAGTTCTTTATATATTCTAGATATTAGTCCTTTGTCTAAGGAATAGCTAGTAAAAATTTTTTCCCATTTTGTGGATTTTCACTCTGTCACTGTTTTTTGTTCGTTTGTTCATTTGCTTTCTAAAAGCTTATTAATGAGATGTCACTTATATTTCCTGTGCAATCAGGTTTCTGTTTATAAAGTATTCACTATACCTATGTCAAGAGTTTCACCTATTCTATCTTTCAGCAGATTAAGCGTCTTTGTTTTGTTTTGTTTTGTTTTGTTTTGTTTTGTTTTGTTTTTGTTTTTGAGACAGGGTCTCACTATGTAGTTCAGGTTGACCTTGAACACACTTTGTAGACCAGGCTGGCATTGAACTCGAAGTGAACCTCCTGCCTCAGCCTCCCAAGTGCTGGGATTAAAGGCGTGAATCTCCATGCCCAGCGTGTTTCTGTTTGAATATTAGATCTTTGACCCATTTCAATTTTTGTTTAGTGCATGGTGAGATATATAGGTATAGGTTTAATCTTTGACATGTGGAAATCCAGTTTTCCTAGCACCATTTATTGAAGGGGCTATCTTTCTTTTATGAAGGTGTTCAGCCACCTTGTCAATGATAAGACATCTGAGTGTGTTTGGAGTTGATTCTGGATTTTCTAACCTGACCTCAGGTCTGGTTTTGTTTTGTTTTGTTTTTGTTTGTTTGTTTGGTTTGGTTTTTCTTTCTTTCTTTCTTTGCCAATAATATGCTGTTTTCATGAGGGTATCTTCCTAGGATAATTTCAAGTCAGTAACTGTGATGCACTCTACCTTGCCTTTGTTGTTCAGAATTGCTTTGCTATTCTAGGTCTCTTCCTGGTTCCAAATGAATTTTAGTATTGTCTTCTCCAATTCTGTGAGGTATGCTATTGTTATTTTGATTGAGATTGCATTAAATCTGTGCAACAATTTTGGCAGTATGGTCCTTTTCCCAATACTGGTTCTTCCTACCTTAGAATAAGGGATATCTTTCCATTTTTTAAAATCCTCTTCAATCTCCTTTTTCGAGTAGTTTTCTGTGTAAAGGTCTTTTACTTCCTTCATTAGATTGAGTCCTAAGTATCTCATCTTTTGGATGCTATTGTGAAAGGTGTTGTTTCAGACTCTCAGTGAGTTTAGTTTTCGTGTACAGGAATACTACTGATTTTTGAGTGTTGACTTTGTATCCTGCTATGCTACAAAATTTGGTTATTAAATATAGTAGTCTTTTGGTAGAGTTTTTGGGGCCTTCTATGTAGAGTACCATGTCATCTGAATATCATAATTTAACTTCTTCCTTTCCTATCCTATCCTTATTCCTTTTATTTCTTTCATGTTTAATTGCTATGGCTAATGTTACCAGAGCTATATTGAAAAGCGGTGGTAATAATGGACATTCTTGTTTTGTTCTTGATTTCAGAGTGAAAGCTTTCAATTTGTTGACCATTAAGTATGTTGTTGGCTGTTGGTTTGTCACAGATAGCTTTTATTCAATTTCTTGTACAATTTTTATCATGCATGTGTCTTGGACACTGTCAAATGCTTTTTCTGCATCTAATGAGATGATCATGTGGTTTTTGTCCTTGATTCTGTTAATAGAGTGTATTACATTTAATAATTTGTATAGGTTGAAGCATTCCCATATTTCTGGAATGAATCCTACTTGGTCATGATATATAATCTTCTTGATGATTTGCTGCATTCTGTTTGCTAGTATCTTTTTGAGGATTTTTGCAACTATGTTCATTAAGGAGATTGACCTGTACTTCTCTTTTTTAGTTGGTATCAGGGTAATTCTTGCTTCCAGGAATTAGTTTGTGAGTACTGCTT
The DNA here is from genome assembly GCA_004365215.1 of Cuniculus paca. Taxonomy (NCBI): domain Eukaryota; kingdom Metazoa; phylum Chordata; class Mammalia; order Rodentia; family Cuniculidae; genus Cuniculus; species Cuniculus paca. Next base: position 2,703 of record RJWT010054723.1, read on the forward strand.
CCTTTTCAATTCTATTAAAGAGTTTGAGGATACCAGCCACACCTCACATCTGACTAGCTGACTACAAAATCAGGCGTTCCCACTATTTACCTCAAATTCAGCAGCTCACTGGAATTGCTCAGAAGAGTGTTAGAAAAGACAGAAAAGTTCTAAATTTTCCACTATCATTTTGTTATAGCAAAGGATACAGACTCGAGCCAGTCAAAAAGAGGAATACAAACAGTGAGTTCTGGGAGGGACTCCAGTGCACAACTTCCATTGTTGTTTCCCTATGGAGTTAGGACGTGTTAGCCTCCACAATGATGTGTGACAATCTAGAGTACCACCAACCAACCAGGCTCACCTGAGCTACAGTGTTCAGTTTTTATTGGGTTTTCATTATGTAGCCATCACTGATTGATCCCTGACTATTCCCTTCTTCTCCTCTTTATAGATCAGGCTGATCTATCACATAGCTAAATTCTCTAATCATACCATGGTCAGGCCCCATCCTGAGTCACATCTCATTAGCACAACCTTTCAGGGCTCATGATGAATAGCAAGGATACTCTTATCACTTAGGAAATTCCAAATACCTTCCAAGAATCAAGGACAAAGGCTAACCACATTCTGTATTACACATACATAAGATTTTAAAATATATTTTAAATTTAAAAATTTTAAGTCTTCATGAAAAATAACCATAGGGTAATGGGAGTGTAGCTCAGTGGTAGAGTGCTTGCCTAGCATGCAAAAGGCCCTGGGTTCAAACCCAGCATGGTAAAAAAATAAAAACAAGAACCACAGTAGAGAGGCCTAGAACAACTGCATCAAAAACTATTCCACAGCCAGGCATGGTGGTTCATGCTGTAATTCTGGCACTCACAAGTCTATGCCAGGAGGTTTGCCATGAGTTGGAGACCAGCCTGCACTACATAGTGAGCTCACAACCAGCCTAAACTGCATAGTAAGACCTCGTCTCAGAAAAAAATAAATAATATTTTTTTAAAGCCTAGCCAGTATTAGCCCCATGGACCCTCCACCAGCAACAGAGTCTGTTCACATCTCAAGTTTAAAGAGACCACTGGGAAGCCAGATAAGGTGGCATACACTTGTAATACTAGCACTCTGGAAGACTCTGGAAGGCTGAGGCAGAAGGACTGTGAGTTTAAACCCAGCCTGGGCAATTTAGCCACTTAGCAAGACCCTGTCTCAAAAGAAAAAACTGTAAAAGGTCTAGGGTTGTAGATTAGTGAGAAGACCCTGATTTCAACCCCTAGCATACATGTGCACATGCACGCACGCACACCCCCAACACAGGAATGTCTCAATGGTTCCTATTTCAAAGACATTAGGATAAGTCACTTCACTTTCTACCCAGGGTCAGCTATAAACAGTAAACATGCAGTTGTGTAGGAGTGAGAAATAGGAGAAAATAATTTACATTTGTTGCCCAATATGAAGTACTTCCCAATCCAATTTAATATGCCAAATTCTTATGGTAATCACTGCCTATACTACTCCAATCAAATCAGAGCCTTCTAACTCTCCAACCCAAACAGGGAGGAAGTCAGGATTCCACAAGCAGTGTGAAAAATCACTGTATAATTGCAAATTAGAGCCATAATCAGCCCTCTGGCCCTTGAGCCTTCTTCACTAGGCTGTGAACCAAAATGACTTTCTGTAAGCATATATGCAGAAGAGACCCAAAGCACAAGATAGAGAAAGCTGCCTTGTTCACAGATTCAGCTGGAGGACAGAGGGAAGACATGTTCATGAAAAATGAAAAGAGACTTGTTAGCCAGCAAATACAGGTTCGAGAAACGTCAGTATTCTTTCTGTAACTACTTTGTTTTTCAATATGAAAGCGATACATGCAGGAGGTTGGTTTCTTTGCAGTTTTTTGTTTGTTTTAGCGTTCAAACAAGAAAAGGGTATAACAGGAGCAACATTTGAACTATTTAACTGCTGCAAGGACATAAACCAATAAGAAGAAATTCCAGCTACTCTGCTCTACTGGGAAGTACCCACTATAGTGGCCTCCATGTACAACAAAGAGATCTCTTACCCAAACTCCCAGCTGTGTTCCCCAGAGGTGTCCACTGTTCATTTCTTGGGACTCCTTCTGGAAATAATTTGTGTGTGAAGCTGGGGATGTAGCTCAGTGGTAGAGTACTACAAAAAGAAAGAGAGAGAGAAGAAAAAATAAATTTCATGTCTAGATTCATGCATTTGAAAATTGGCCTGTAGCATGGTTTTTCCTTTTAACAATGTATTTGCTATGGGTTTAAATGGATCCCCCAAAATTTCACAGGTTGGAAACTTAATCACTAAATTCATATGTTAATGGTATTTGGAGGTGAGGTCTTGAGGATGTAGTATTAGGATTAAATGAGGTCATGAGGGTGAAGCAAAATCCTCACAATAGCATTAGTGCCTTTATAAGAAGAGGTAGAGACAGCTAGCATATTTGCTCTGTCTTACCACATAATACCCTCTGCTGCGCAACTAGTGACAATTCTCTCCTCAGATGCGAAGCAGATACCAGCACCATGCTCTTGGACTTCCTAGCCTACAAAACCATAAACCAAACGAACTTCTATTCTTTATGAATTACCACTCTCAGGTATTTTGTTAGAGCAACCTAAAATTGATTAAGTGTCTTAAGTATCTTTTTATGTCTGCATATGTAGAGATACCTCATTTTTAAGCTTCAGCAAAGCTATTCAAGTAGTCCATATGTCAGTGCTGGCCCAGGAAGTGTCTGTTATTGGTCTGAAAAAGATAAAGAGGAGTTTGTATCCAAATGAGTATCAACTATGTATCTAAATACACTGTGGATATTTTTAGCTGATATTTTTTGTTTGTTTCTGTTTTATCAGTAAGACTCTTGATAAAGAGGTTGGTTTGCATTCTGGTTCAAGCACCTTATCTGCTGGTAGACCAGGAACAAACAGCAGATTGTCTGCTTAGAGCAGCACAGGCATAGACTATTACCTTAACTCATTTAATCAGTCCCCTCTTGATGAGCACTGAGGTTCCTCCATAGTCTAGTATACATACATCTTTACGCACTAACTTAGAAGATTGTTTCCATAGGATGAATTTGTAGGAGTGGAATCAAGCATTATGTAAATCACAGGAATGCTAATTATGATGATGCCAGAGAGTTAGGAGTAACTTCCAAGATACCTAAGGCAACTCTTACATTTCATCCATGAAAAAATGAAAATTGAGAGTAACAGCAAGTTTCAAAATCAACCAGTATCTCTGAAAGACATTGGGGGTCAGTGAAGCAAAGGCCTAGACATAGTCTTAGAATCCAGCTCTAATAATGGCATGACTATCTCCCAAATCAATACAATCACAGAAGGTCACGCTGACCCTTGTCCCACAAGAAATCCAAGTCCTGTTTCCACAGATGTTGCTAGGCCTTCTATGAAGATCTGTAAAGGAGACAATAGAGCACATTAAGGAAAAAAAGAAAAAAGTTATATTAGACCACATATCCTACAAAAGGTGATAATTGTCCTAGAACTTAAATGAGTTCAATTGTAGTGGGTTCTGATCACTATCTTTTTCTGAGAAAGAAAAAGAATGACAAAAAGGAGCTGGGGTAAACTAAGAATTAAAAGAGTAGAGAACAAGTCAGTCGGGCATGGTGGCTGAGGCCTGTAATCTCTGTTATCTGGGAGACTGAGGCAAAAGGATCACAATTTGAGTCCATCCTGGACTACAGAGCAAGACCCAAAGAACACCAATAAAAAGTAGAAAACACAGCTGAAAAGAAGGTGGCCAGTGGTAACATTTTAGCAAAAGCTACCAGAAGTGATGGCAGATTTAGAAGGATAAACAGTGGAGTCCTGGAAGCAAAGAGAACAAAACTGGAAGGAAGAATAAGCAGGTAACTGCATCAAAGCTACAGAACCTGCAAATGAGATGTGAACTTTAAGATATCCACTAGATTTGACAATGTAAAAGCCACTGGTGACCTTGGTGAGAATCACTGCAGGAAAGCAGTCATAGCAAAATCTACATTGCAGTGGGTTGAGAAGAAAATGGAAAATGAGAGTGGAGCTACTGAATATAGATGACCTTTAGGCAGACTGGTTAAGAAGGAGGAGAGAAAACAGGTAGATAGAAGGCAGGAGTTGGGCAACCTAGGAGGATGCCCTAGAAGACCTTTATTCAATATCTGCATGCACAAGCAGGTCCCTCACTCTCGGGGCCAGAAGTAGCTGCAGAGGGAAAGGTGAGTCCAGCTTCTTGCACAGAATTGTGGTTCCTTGGGGATTTATACAAATTATCCATAGAAATAGAACTCTGTGCCCATACTGTTTGCAAGACATGTGCACAGGGTATGATAATAACAATAGCCACTGTTTATTGACAGGATACTTATGCAAAACTAAGAGCTTTACATAAATTATTTCATTTAATCCTCACAACAACCCTGTAAGGTAGGCCTTATTATTTTCTTCAACTTGAAATGATGAAAACTGAGACACAAACCGCTTAATTAGCCTGTTATAGGCCATCCAGCAAATAAATGACAGCATTAAGATCCAAAGCCAGGTTCACCCTATCCAACACCCTTGCTCCTTCCTGTGAAGCCAGAGTCTCATAAGATGAACTATATGAATCAGAGCCATCAGGAACATGTGGGGAGCTTTTCAAAATGCAAATCCCGAGATCCCACAAAAGATGTACTCCCTTTTTTAATGAAAATTGGAGCCCAGAATCTGCAAGCTCCGTAAATGATTCAATTTAATTCCATAAATGGCACCTCTGTTCACGGAAGTTTTTTTAGGTTAAGCATTTACCTCTTTACTCTGAGCTGCCATCATTGGTCTTCCCCTATGTTGGGATTCACACTCTTCCCTAAGGGTAAAGAAAGTCTAGATTGCTTGTTTGAGAGAAAGAAGCTTCTCTTGGCTATAGCCTGGACCTAATGAATGAGCATTTCCAGGGGGCAAGCCTGGAAGTCTGTGTGTTTGGCAAATTTCCCAAGGTTAATTCTTATCTTCACTGAAGATTAAGCAACACTGTTTTGTCATTTGCAGCTAATTTTAAGTGCTATCCTGGGCTCTAATTTGGGTTCTAACACTTAATCATTCTAAGATTTATCAAATGGGCATAAGTAGGGTGGTTGTTTAGATTAGACCCTGTACCAATTAGATTAAGATTGACCTGATTATAACAAAAACAAGGTAACAGTGGCTTAAAGAAAGGAATTTATTTTTCTTGCAAGTTAAAGTTCAGAGTAAACAACAGAACTGGTATGAAAGGTCTAATCATTAGAAAAGAAGATTCTGACTATATATGTAACTATCCTTTCATTATTATTAACATATCACCTCGTGGCACAAAATGGCTACCAAGGCTGCAGCCACTGTGTCCACTGTTCTGAATAAAAGAAGAGAAGAGAGTGGGCACCTCCCACCAGAATCAGATCCCTTTAAGATTTCTAAAGGTCCTTGTAATGCTTCTTTTTCTTTCTTTCTTTCTTTTTTTTTTTTTAACTCTTCTTGCTTATATCACATTGACTAGAATTTGGTCACAGGGTGAGACCTAGTTCAAGGAAAGCAAGGAACTAAATCTTTTAGTTAAGCATCAGGTCTCTGCCTCCTCAAATACACCGGACTTGTTATTTACAAAGAAAGGACAATAAATTTTGGTGTTGTAGTCTTTCAAATGCATCTCTGCAGGCCCAGTGTGGTGGTACATGCCTGTAATCCCAGCACTCAGTAGGCTGAGACAGGAGGATCGCCTCAAGTTTGAGACCAGCCTAAGCTACATAGTAAGTTCAAGGTCAGCCTGGACTACAGAGTGAGACATTGTCTCAAAAAAAGGAGGTGGGGGAGAAAAATGCATTTTGCAGCCTTCTTACTTCTGTAAGTTGAGAATCACAGCTGCTATGCTTTGAAATCCATTCACCGCATCTCCCAAGTAGAGGCACCATCAATGGCTAAGAGGAATAGGGTACAAAATTGGACCCAATCTTGAGAGACAAGATGGCTGATTGACTCAAGGACTCCCTGACTGCTTTGCAGAATCTTTATTATTCTGCATCTTCCTTAGTCTGAAGGGCAATCTGAATGTTAACTACTCAACCCTTCCCCAAACCCTCAATGGAGCTAATGGCTCTCCTGGCCTTCTTTGGCTTCTTCTCCATTTCCTTCCACACAGTGATCTCTCCTAGTAAAATATTGGTATATTAATCTCATCTTGGCATCTCTATCTCAAAATACCTGAACTAACAAAATTGACAAGGCAATTCACAGTCCCTACTACAGATAATAATACATGCAACACTTTTATAACTCAGTGATGGGCACATAGTGCCCATCAAAAAGTGATAACTTATTGATCAACTTATCATCAGTAAGTGACAACTTAGGGGTCATAATGGTGGTTGTGGTGCAGGAGACTGAAGTATTGCAGGGCAAGCCATGGAGAAAGGAGTGTTTTACAGACACAGGGGACTCAGAGTCTGAAGCAAATCACTCTGTTTTATTCTCCTTCAGTCCCAGAATGTTTCTATTGCAGTAAAATCTGGTTAAAATCAGCACCAAAGTCAATATGAAAAAGAGAGTATAGACTCTAGGAAGTTGTCATCACAGGTCAACTAACTGCTATTACTCAACACCAGCAATTTCAAGTGATTTTTCAGCAAAAAGAAATTTTTTAAAAAGGCAGGAGAGCAGGCCTTCAGTCAAAATTGGACAAAATAAACCCAATTTCCTGAGCAACTCCTGTTCTCATATTGGAAAAACGATGACCAGAAATTACTTGTCATGATGACCTAAGAACACTATTCTTATGAAAAAGGGTTCAATGTGGAAGCTACAGAACATGCAAATCTCAACAAAAACTACAAAAAAAAAAATCCCAAGGAGAAGACAGTGAGGTGAGTGAAGGCAAATAATAGAAGAAACATTGTATGTGACACAAATGGTTCATGACCCTGAACCATGTGCCCGGCACATGGTAGGAGCTTAATAAATGATGGTTACCCAGATAAGTGAATGGCTCACTCAAGGTTACAGTTCACCATTTATTAGTTAAAGAAAGATTTGTAGGGAGTCTCCTATGTGCTCAGCTCTGTGTTAGACCCTGAGGATACTGCAGTAAGCAAGATAGTTGCAGGTCTTCCATCCTCCTGCAGAAAATTATTCTTTGCTGATGTTTTATATAAATTCCTCTGCCTCTGTCTTTCTTCTTTCACAGACTGAATGGGAGCCATTTGTGTCTAGCAAATTTAAAGCCCATACATTGTTACAAAAATTCTTTCTTAGACTCTAAAATAAAACTGACTTACCAATGTAAAATTATCACCAATGATTTCCATTGACTTCTCTATTAATTATCTATTGCTGTATAACAAATTAACTGTAGTAGTCAATTTCTTTTTTTTTTTTTTTTTTTTTTTTTTTGCGGCACCGGGGATTGAACTCACGACCTTGCGCTTGCCGGGCAGGCGCTTAGGCCACTGAGCTAGATCCCCGGCCCTGTTTTTGAGACAGGGTCTCATTATGCTGTTCAGGCTGGCCTTGACCTCACTTT
>RJWT010054724.1:0-10249 GCA_004365215.1 Cuniculus paca
AAAAAAAAAATTCAACATAAAAATATCAGAAATAAACTAAACCTTTGAACAAATGGCTCAAAGATAGATGATGGTTAATAGATATCTATGAGTGTTCCACCCAACAATAGCATATAGGACTTTCTCCAAAATATATGATATAGTACCCAGTAAAGCATGGATAACTAAATACAAAAGAATTTAAATGGTAGTGTAATAAATCTAATAATCTAAGGCAAAAGAAACCACAGATATTCTGCAAACATGTGGACATTAAATGATGCCCTCTTAAATACCCAATTGGTCTGAGCAGAAATTAAGAAAAATATTAGACAATACCTAGAATAAAATAGTAGTGCCAATACAACATATCATATGGGACAAAATTAGAACAGCCCTCGAAGGGAAGTTTATAGCTGTAAATGTCCACATTAGTAAAACAGAATGAGCTCAAGTAGATAACTTTTTGATGCAGTTCAAGGTCCTAGAAAAGCAAGAGAAACCCAAACCGAACTCTAGAGCAAGGAAGGAAATTATAAAATCAGAGCAGAAATAAATGAAATTCAGCCAAAAATATAAAGAACCAATGAATCAAAGAGCTGATTTGTTGAAAGAGTAAACAAAATAGACAAACCTTCAGCTATTCCTGTCAGATATTAAGAAGATATCCCTTCTTGCTGGATAGACTGAACCAATATATTAAAAATAATTAAACTTCCAAAACTTCCATACAGATTTTACACAATCTCAATTGAAATATGAATTGAATTCTGAACAGAACTAGATAAAAAATACTAAAATTCATTAGAACCAGTGGATATCTAGAATAGAAAAAGTAATTCTGAGTAATAAGGGAAAGGCAGGAGACATTAGAGCTTCAGACTTTAAATTATACTATAAAACTACAGTGATAAAAACAGCATGGTATTGGCAATAAAACACACATGTGGATCAACGTAATAGGATACAGGATGCACACGCAACTCCAGGCATACTCAGCTACATTACATTTGGCAAAGGGTCCAGTGATCTTTGCTGGAGGAAAATAAGCATCTTTAACTAATGCTTTAAAGGAAACCAGCTATCTTCATGCCAAAGATTGAATCTAGATCCATATCTCTCACCATGCACTAAATTGTAATCAAGTGGATCAAATATCTGAATATTAAAACAGAAACAATATTTCAGAAGACAGATCAATGAAACTCTTAAAGACATAATATAGGCAAATAATTTTGAACACAACCCTCATCATACAAGAAATAGTATCAGAAATGAACAAATGGGATCAAATCAAGTTTATAAGCTTCTGTACAGAAAAGGAAAACACTAACAGAGTGAAAAGACATCCCAAAAAATGGGAAAAAATTTGCCAGCTACTCTTCAGAGCACTAACTACAGTATGTGAAGAACTCAAAAAAATTAGACTACCCCACTTTAGAAGCCACCAATCAAAAAATGAATAGATATCTGAAATGATTAGGAACTTTTTAGCAATACAAATGACCAGAAAATAGGTGAAAAAATGTTTCACATTGTTGGCCATTGAGAATTGTAAATCAAAAAAACATTGAGATATCATCTTATTCCAGAAAACATGGCTGTATTAAACAATTTAAATAATAACATATAGAGAAACTGCAGGGAAAGGCAACTTTTTCTTTGGTGGGAGTGTAAATTTTTACAACCGCTAAAGAAATTAATATGGAGTTTCATCAGAAAAATTAAAATAGAAATTCCATTTGACCCAGCTGTTGCCCCAATAGGTATTTTGCAGAAAGATTTAAAGACCTCATGTTACAATGATATATACCTGTTCATATTTATAACAGCATAATTTATAATAGCTAAATCTTGGGAACTGCCTACATGTCTATCAACAGATGAAGCGGAGAAATAAAATGTGGTACTTATATGCAATGGAGTACTATTTTATGACTAAGGGGGATAAACTTGAGTCATTTATAGGAAAATGGATGCCTTGAGACCATGATATTAAGTGAAGTAATCAGATATACTAGCTTAACTATTGTATGGCTTCTCTTTTCTGAAAATACTCATATATAAATAAAGTGTAAATATAATTACATTTGTACAAATAAGTACAAATAAAGTATAAATAAAGATTGGACAGTAGGAAATAGCAAGCTGAATCTTCAGTATATGGGAAGGAAAACAAAAGATGGAGAGGGTAGGGGAGGAAGAGAGAGAAAGGAGACTAGTGAAAAAGGGGGTGATTGCAAGGTCCTGAGTTCAATTTCTGCTACCAAATAAAAAGGTGGGGGTGATTGTGAAGTGATGGTAGGTATCCCAAATCCCTATAAGAATGTGATCATCAGGTACTACAATCATGTATAAAATATTTATGTATACGAAGAGGTTTAAAAGGTACAGGGAAAAAAAATTAAAAAAAATAAAAGGTACAGGGAGGGTAACAGAGGAGAAAGGAGGGTTTAAGAAAAGAAATTGAGAAATCTTGTGTGTGTACCAAATTCCCATGATGCATGTAATCTTAATGTACTACAAATATGCACCAATAAAAATTAAAGTCAATTTTATTAAGTGAAATAAGCCAGACCCAAAAGGACAAATATCTTATGATTTCACCCCTGCTAGTTACGTAGAAGAGCTAATTTAAGAGACAGAAAATGTAGAAATGATTGCCTGAGGAAGGTGGATTAGGGAATATGGAGTCATTTAATGAATGCAGAGTTTTAGTTTGGAATGAATGAAAAGTTCTGGACATGCATAATGGTGTTATCTACTCAAAAATATGAATGTACTTATTGCTTATAAGCTATACAATTAAAAATAAAGCTAAAATTCATGTTTTATATTTTAGCATATAAAATTGTGTTTATTTACTTTGCTTAGAAATGGGATTTTTGGGAAAAGTGCAAGACAGAGCATGAGAAAGGAGTAACCTGAATGATTCAGTGGTTCTGAGGTTTTTATTCTCTCAATGTGAACAGCGGGTTTTACCTGAGATTTTTAGAGAACGTATAATGCAACATTTAAAGTAAAAGTGTTCTGTCAGCCATCTAAACTCCTCCATGTTTAGCTGGAAGTCCTTGCAGAAATTTAAAAAATAGCATTGAGCCTCGGTTCTCTGTTCCTCTACTTGGCAGACTTGTGAGGATGCTGAACCGATACGAATGTTTTAAAGGCCTTGAACAGAACCTATAATGCATATAGAACTTCTTTAAAGGAAACTATTCTGACTGCTAGCTGTACATTATTAACATATGATTTATCAGAATAGAATATTATTTGGATTTTGTTTATGAAAGTAGGCTTTATCACAAATGTCTGCACATATCTCCTTTTTTAAGAAGAAATAAAAGAAAATTTTATATCAAAACCATAGGAGAACACCAATAGTTAATACACTGTGCATCATTATCCTCAAAGTTGTTACTCACAGTACAAGACATAGACAAAGATTTTCTCTTACAAGAAAGAAACAAACAGATAATAGTCGGAACCTTTTTATTCAATGAACTATGAGAATCTACTAATATAAATAAAACAAATCAGCATATATATTAAAATATTTTCAAAGCAATGGAATATCTAATTGAAGGAAATTTTTGAACTTTTCCCTATTTCCTACTATTCTCAAGAGACACTATGTGATATTTAATCTTACATGTCTCCCATACTTAGCATTATGTTCTCAAGTTGCATTCATTTACTTATAAATGCCTCAAGTTTATCTTTCTTTATCACAGAGTGGTACTCCATTGTGGGTAAATACCATAGTTTTCTGATCTATTTTTCTATTGATAGACATACACACTGTTTGCAAGATTTAACTATTATGAATTGTGCTGGTGGGAATGCACAATCACTGTGGAAATCAGTGTATAGATTGCCAAAAAAATAAAAAATAAAAATAGAGTTTTCATTTGATCCAGGTATTCCCTACGTAAACTCCCCAGAGTTGAAATCAGCATGTTACATGGACATACGCATAGCCACGTGTACATTCATTCTTAGACGCAAGAGGAAGACTTTGTGTTCATATCCTCTTTTGCATTCTAGTAAAGATGACTTCTATGAAACCTTTATAAACTTTTGAATGTTGTTAAATCTATACAATTTCTGAGGACGTTTAATATTCTAAAGTATATGTGAGCAAATGAAAAGTATAGTATACCAATGGTTATGGTTTCTATATAGATGGCCCTCCACAAGCCTCATGTAGTCATGGAAGTGGCTGAATCTAGCATTTGTGATTGACTCGTTGTCTAGCGCTGGGACTGGCGGTGTGAGTTCTGCACTTGCCCAGGGGTGGAGCCGACATACAATGTAAGGTAGGAATGGAGGCGGGTTTTTTTCCTTTTTGCTCAGTTGGCTCTTGCCGCATACAGCCGCCATGACCGGCTGTCCCCCAGCCACGCCACCCTGTCTTTGAACCAGCTGAGTATGGACTGGAACCCCCAGAACTGTAAGAAATAAACGTCTTCACTTCACTTTGGGCATCAGGTATTTTGTCTCAACAGCGAGAGAAAAGTAACTAAGACATCAATTACCACTTTTAAAGAGTATCATTGCTTGTTTTGTAATGCATTTCATGGAACTTGTGTTATTCTTACTGTTATAACAAACCATAAAACATTTACAACATAAAATATGAGCAATATAGGCCCTTCAATATTTTTATTAATTATAAAAATAGTAGTACTTATAGGTAAAATACCTACAGAATGCCAATTACTATTGACTAAAATGAGTAAACAATCACTCATAGCACCACAGCATCTCTTACCATATGTTTACTCTTTCTATCAATTTTTAGTACCTACATTAAATATAGTTGTGGTATTCGTAGTATTCTTTTCCAGGTAAAAGTAACACACTTGAAGAAAAACTTGCACTTTCTGTCTAATATTGATATGCAAGTTTCATCATTTCAGTAGTCTGAATATATTCCAAATGCCTTATCTTCTCAACTTTGACCAGCCCTGCATTAGTACTTTGATATTTTAAGAAATACAATTTTTTTCTTTGCTTTCCACAATAAGCATAATGTTGTTCTTAATAAGGATAATGTTGACATTTAAAGACTTTTATATGAAAAAGAATTGAGAATAAATGCATTAAAGGCAAAGGCAAACAAATTAATCTTATTTTCATAAATTCTATATGTTTAAAATTTTTATTTTTCTAATGTCAAATTTAAATTTAGAAAACACATCTAGACTAACATAATTAGAAATTCCACTTGTGTGCTGAGACACTTTTAAGACTAGATTAAAATTCACAAACATCCTCAACTTGGAAGAAAGGCATATCTAAAGTGGCTCTAGTTTTCTAAAACATTTGTGACTTTAGTCTTTCAAGGACAGTTGTCTTTGCAATTGAGAAATCAGCTAAGATCTACAGACACTGAACTCAACCTTAGTAGACAATTAAAAAGGTAGCAGTCATTTTAAGTTTGAATTTCAATCTTCAAAACTATGGGAATAGTTTAAATAATATATATTTATGTGATTTATAATTCATTTACTTCCTCGTGTGTGTTTAATGCTATATTTAAAACTCCCATATTCATGTACAAAGCCTAACCACAGAATTTTTTTCTTTTCATTTTTTATCTGCCTAACTTTGATCAAAACCTTGTTAAGAAAAATCTGTGGACAGGGCATGAAGGTCATCATCACCCATTTTTCTATTTTAATTATTATACAAGAACCAAGCTAGAATTTCACAAAGTTAAAACTGAGATTATGTTGTTTTGCATGATGTTACCTCATGCTCATTCCCAAAATATCGCTTCTCCAGAGTTGTACTTTATAATTATCAATTGAGTTACCTGTATTGACCATGAATAATTGTAAAAATTCTTCTATTCAGTTGTTTCAGTACATTATTGCAAATATTGATTAACATTTTATTCCCCTAAATGAAAATCCTTTCAAGAAATTCTGTTTTAAGTGCCAGGAAAACTTTATTTTGTGTCTGTTATTAATTATTTCACTTATTGACTAAAATATTATTGAGTTCCCAATATGTGTTTGCTACTGTATCGTATTCAGTAGATTCACTGAAATAGACAAATACATTCCTTATTTTACACTGTTTAATTCCAAGGAGGAGACATAAAATCAATAAATATACAACAATGACAGTATTAGATTCTATGTAGAAAAGTAAGCTAGGGAAGAGGAATAGACTTACAGAGAGACTGGGGTTTCTAATTTCAATATACACAGAAAGGATTTCTGACCTTTCATACATGAAATGAGAGAGAAAGATGCTCAAATATTAGACAGGAAAATATTTCATGTTTCTGAAAAAGCAAGTGCTGGCTCCTATATGCAGGAGCTTTTGTGAGGTGTTCTGACAATGACAGGGGGGCCAGTCTGACCGCAAAGAAGAGATGGAGAAGTTTTAAATGAGTCATGTAGTAATGGTCAATAGTTAACCTGCAATGTTGCTATACAGGTTACAGTAAGAGGTTTACATATTCTTTGTTATTTTTGACAATGCTGAGAATTGAACCCAGGCCTTTTGTTGTAAGGTTTTTTTTAAAAGGATTTCTGGAAATAAATAACACAGTATATGTTTAAAAAGCACACAATACAGTGTTGAAGGCATTTATGTTGTACGAAAAATACTTCAATGTCAAAGGAGGAGAACAGTTACTATCTTGGAAGTACAAACGCAAGATTTTGAGGACTTGTGCTCAAGTGAAACAAGAAAATGAGAAATAAAATATGTAGATTAAAAATGCTTTGAAGGTGATTTTCATGAACATTCGGTAAGGTTTTTCACTACATTCAATGTTGATCATATAATTGTGATTCGTGTTTTACTTTAAGATTTTGGAAAATAAGAATAATTGTTGCTTGACTAAATTATACCAGTGTAGAAATGAATTTCACTTTTTTTTTCAATCTTCAGTCTTTCGTCTACAGTGTTTTCTTTTCATTAGTTTGAACACTACTGGATGCTTTCTTTTTATATGTTGTGGTATAATTATTATGCCAAACCACATTAAAACCTGCATGAACTTCAGTAATAGCTAAATAAGTAAAGAGAAACACTGGTCATTTTTAACTTTGATTCTTGAAAAATCTATGATTATATTTCAAGGGAAACTATATTAACAGACCTAATGAAAATCTTGAAGAAAATATTTTTAAATAAAGAGCATCTGTTAGACAGTTTATATAATATTCAGTTATTTTGTTTGCTTTGTGTTTATAATATAATTTATATCCATTCTTTCTTGGTGACTAAAACAGAAATAAAGTTAATTCTAATATCTTCAAATAAATATTCATTTTTCAACAGCAACAATTCTGCTTTCAATTGAATTAACTTGCCTAATACTTCAACTAATGTTCATTCACTAACAAAATACTACAATCAAACTCAACAGCATATTAAAAAGATGAGTCAGTATTTACAAGTACGATTGATCTCACAGAAGAGTAATTTGACACATGCAAATTAATAAATGTGATATATCGCATTAATAGAATCATAGACACTAATCATAATATCATCTCAACAAGGATGGAATAAAGCATCTGATAAAATTCAACATCCTTTCATGATAAAAACTGTCATAAGTTAGGTGCAGAAGCATCATACATGAATGTGGTGGGTGAAATTAACTACGAAACTAAAATCATTACCTTATATTTGAGCCAAGATATGCAGCAATAGATTCTATATTTTGCAGAATCAAGCTATGAGAAGTTCAGTGGAATCATGTCTTTTCATAAGTATCTAGAGCACAGAAAACTGCATTTCACTAAATTCTGCTGTTCTAATTCTCACTGTCTAAAACACACAAATTGAGTGCAATATTCATGTCTGTTTTCTTCCTACTCATTTACCGTGACAGAAGATTAAAAAGTACTTATCTCCTTATATAAATGCTGCAATATATCCATCAATATGCTGTTGAGTTACTATCAAATACACAACTCTATTTTATCTGTCTGCAAAAGAATTTGATGTCACTAATGCTAACACAAATGTGATACAATAATGACTAAAACATCAATCAGCAAAAATTACCGCAAGCTTTGAAAATGATGGTTTTATATTCATATTTAGTCTGTACCCACATGGATTGCTGAGAATTGCTAATAAATTCATAAAAGTTTTGAGAAAATAGGGAAATATCATTGATAGACTTTTCATACATGTTGCTTTTTATCAACTTCTAGTATAACAAGTTATAATAACTAAAGGTTTCCAAAGTTTTGTGAATCTTTTGCATATACTTTATCCTTGCCTGAATTCTATATCTACTATATCAGGAAAATTTATTGAAATAATCTTTTAAATAAATTTTAACAGAATTATTCCTACTAATCTACATTTTTCTTCAGTATTACCTTTACAGTTACCTATAACAACCAAAGACTTTCACCAACTGCAGTGAGTATATAAACTATTAACTATTTCCCAATTTAACTTTAAGATTTTTCATTCCAGAATACAAACTTGCTGAGGTCTCAACCTGTTATTTATCAAAGTTGGCTCCTTGGGCTTGTTCTTTTCCTTGTCTGAGTCATGTTTCAGTGCTCTTTATCACTGAGGCATCTTTTATAATTATTAACTAGATTAGAAATACATTTATTACACTATCATTATTTGTTAATATAAATTTAAGAAACCTCTTAAATTGATGTAGTGAAGATTTTAAAAATTATAATTTTCATATTAAAGTTTTAAATAATTTTAAATATTATAGTTGAAATATTAGACCCTTTTGATAAAATACATTTCAAGAAACGAAAAATATATTGGCTTAAATTGGCCTACTGTACACACACTAAGTGAACTCATGAAAGATAATTTCAAAAATGTTAAATATTATTGATGTATAATATTATTTTTCAAATCTTAATTACCAGAATTATGTATAACAGACTTACTCACTGCTACCCATTAAACATACATAGATATCCAACGTCATTCAAAAAATCTGATATTGGAATACTGTATCAAAAGGAATTAAGATTCTGACTATGGAAGAGGTCATAACCAAATTTTTAATTTCAATGAGAATTAAAAATACTCCACCACAATAGTTGACATTTATTGAGTGTTTATTATATATACTAGCATCTGTGTTAAGTGATGTGTATGCATCAAGCTCTAAAATCACATGGATAAGATGTGTATGATTATCTTTCACTTTGGGAAATGAGCCTTTAAAAGTTTTAAAACTTGTTTAAAACCATCCATTTTCATCCAAATTTCATCTGGTTTCACTGAGAACCTATAGTCAGTATGTAAACACATACTAGCAGATAGAAAGCAGAATCATACCAGTGATTAAAGGAAGGCTCTCTTGTGTTGAAACAGACCACATATTGAAGAACAATGAGAAATGAAACACAAGAAAAAGACAAAATGTGGCTCTCGTCTCTAGAAAGAAAGCTGTAGAGAGGAATAAGTGGCCAATATTGTAAAACAAGAGATAAGATATTAGAAAAGGTATTTGGAATACTCAGGGACTTTCCTTAACAGCAAGATATGGCTAAATTTCGTGAGGATAAAATCACAACACAAATATATACAGGACTTGATTGAGGGGTGAATGGTTAAACTGTGGGGCAAATCACACAGGCTCTGTTTGAAGTGAATGGCTAAACGAGAAGTTTAAATGAGTGAGGTATGATGTGTCTGGCCATTATTCTTCCCCTTTCCCCAACAAACTGTCTAGCCTTGGGACAGTTCCTTGCCCAAACTGTTTTTCTTTTGTTTTCTTCTATTACACTGATATTCGAAAGAAAAGTTAGCTAGTTCTTGGCTTGGGTGCTACCCCTGCACTCTCCCTAATGCCAGGCGCTCTCAGTTAAGATAGCCCCTCTGGACCTCTCAGTTTTCAGACCAAGTCTCATCTCTGAGTAATCTTTTTCATCCCCTGCACTGTCACAGTCACACACTGTAACACAAAAATACAGGAAAAGAACCTGTCACCATAAAGTGCAAAGATTTTGACACAAAACCTGTTTTATGAGCAAAAACATTCTGTAACCTCAAGAAATGCTCTCCAACCAGGGTGACTGTGTCATCTAAAAGACCTTTGGCAATGTCTGACTATTTTTGGTGCTAGTAAGTGAATATGCAAGTAGGCATATTGGGTATTGCTGACATCAAGAGAGCAAAGACTAGAAACACTACTAAACATTCTACAACAGTCATGACATTCGTTTACAAGAAAGAATCTTCAGACCCCAAAGAGCCACACTACTAAAGTTTAGAAACTTTGTCCCAAAGTAAGAAACTCAAGACT
>RJWT010054725.1:0-10256 GCA_004365215.1 Cuniculus paca
AGCCTTCGGCGTCTCTAGCCTTCTGCTCCTCCGCGTCTAAAGCAAATGAAAACTTCGCTCAAGCCGGAGCCACGGTGCACGCCCGTCATCGCAGCTACTCGGGAGGCTGAGGCAGGAGCATCATACCTTGGAGGCCAGCCGGCGCAGCTCAGAGAGGCCCGGGACCCAACCCTCAAGCCCAGCTAAAGAAAATCGAGTCCAGCCACCCGTTTCCGAGCCGGGATGAGCCCTGGCAGTGTTCACACCGGCGGCAGGTAGTGTCCCTCTGGGCCCCGGGATGCCGCGTTTGGTCCCCGCATTTCCTGTGAGCGTGCCCCGATTCCGGAGACTCGTGGCGCGTGCTGTGCGCGCAGGCGGCCGCTTTCCGCTTTTCTAGGGCGCTCCCGCAGGGCTGGAATTCACCGCGCCCCCTGCCAGGCGGCTCTGAACCACCGCGGGGTTCAAGCTGGACGAAGGCGGTGACCGCAGGACGGAGGCTCGCGGTCAGTCCGCTTTTCAGGCAGGGGAGCTTCTGCTCACACCAAGATTAGAAATTCTTCAAATTTCACATTCTACTCCGCTGTCGAGTTAGCAGCACATGGGTTAGGAAAAGAAATCGAAACCAAATACTCTGACCCAGCCAGGTGTGGCAGTGGGTGCACACCCATAATCCCAGCACTTGGGAGAATGAGGCAGGAGGATCACCCCAAGTTTGAGACCAGCCTGAACTACATGGTGAAACCCTGTCTCAAAATACCAAAAAAACAAACAAAAAAAAACCTGATCCAAATTGGACTCCAGTCCTAGCAAAAGAAAAAGCTCTGGAGAGATGATTGTGGCTTAGCTGTCAAAACACCCTCCCTTGGCGAGCAGGGACTGCACTGCAGCATGCGGGTGCCCCCGGCCCTTGTGACGCAGCCACATGCACAATTACAAGCCCTGGTGGGCCACCTCTAACAGCTCGGCTCTGTCGCACCAAGTGCAGACAACTGGCTCTGGCCTCGCACTCCGAGGTGGCTGCGTAGTCTCCAAGGGAAACTGGTGTAGTGGAGACGGCAACAGCAGCCACCCTCCGAGCAGGGCTCGCTCGCAGCTGTGCACACACCCATCTCAGCAGGGCCCAGTGGGCATCGCGGGCCCCAGGTGCCTGCAGATTTGCAGAACACTGCGAGGTAACCATAAGGCCGCTCGTTGTAGACCAACCAACAACACACCATGCGCCCCCCTCCTCCAGGTCTCAGGGACAAGGCCAAAATGCGACACAGCAGAAGTCACCAACCCAGAGACACCCTGGTCTCCGCCCCACACACAGACAGGGACACCAAAGGCTCAGAGCCACCTGTTGGGAGCAGAACCTTGCAGGGCATCAGCAGGCTCACTGTCACCACCCCGCACAGCACTCGCAGCTTGGTGAGGACGTGGAGCAGTGAGGGACACAGGCAGGACCTGCACCTGGCCGGCCCGCAGTCCAAACTCTCCACCTTTAAACCTGCAGCCCGTCTGACTGCATACCCCCGGTAATAAACCCTTAACGTTAACATCTAGAAAAATAAATTTCATATAAATTACCCAGTTAAGCAGAAATGTTTATTTTCAAGGGTTCAAGGCCTTCATAGAGCCATAGGCCCAGCTCTTTTTTACCTTTGAAATTTTGAGACAGCGTCTTAAGTTGCCCACACAGGGCTTAAACTTGTGATCCTCCTGCCTCAGCCTCCCAGAGAACTGAGATTACAGGGGCATGCCACCACCCCTGGACCAGAGGACTTCTGAAAGTCAAGACAGACTGGCATCCTGGGTTTTCTACCCCAGATGTGCACTGCATGGTTCTCAGGGCTCAACACCCAGCTCTGTCTCCACAGAGCTATTTCAGAGTCCAAATTTACAAGGTCAGGCCAGTGAACTGCTGCATCGAGAAGAACACTGCTGTGCGCGCGTGCGCACACCACCATCAAAGCATCACGGTTTGCTGTGTGACTCCAGCACCGTTTTACCATTTGGCGTAGTTTGTAATAAAACACAGTTCTGAAGGGAGCTCAGCTGATGCTGTAAACTCTCAGCTCTATTTCATGAGAAGCCATCAAAGCAAAACATGAGGAATAAAAACATTTTATCTGTGTATTCAGAATCACACACAAGTTACCTTTACAGTTCAATTTACTATACATATAGAAATCATTTGGGTTTTTGTATTTTCAGTTAAATTTTGAACTGAGATTACAGTATTAATTAAAAAGATTTTACATGACTTTGTTCGCATACCAAATCGGAATACACAAGGGTGAAACTTCAGGTTTATGGCAAAGTCTTCCAATACGATAGACATTTCTTAAAGGTACCTTCTCACTTGCACGAGGTGCCTGCACTTTGGAGCTGTCCCAGACGACAGCAGCTCCCCTGGAGGACAGCATGACCGCCAGGCCTGGGGCTCAGGCCTGCCGGGAAGCCCAGGACTTGACGCTGTGCCGTCCTGGAAAGACTCCGGCATTTCTGGACCACAACAGGCGAACAAAGGAGCGACTTCTTGTTACTGTTTTCAAAAGAAGTTGCATGGTACAATTTTGGATAAAACCCCACACTGTACCTTGACAAAGTCCAAGGCATGACAATGGATTGGGGCCCTAAATCTTTAATATAACCCATGAGATTCAAGTGGGCATTAATCAAATAAATATTAAGCACCTACTGGTTTGAGACTGAAATCAGAGATTTGCGACCAATCTCCTCCCACCTTGGAATCAAGGTGTGGAGCAGCTGCTGAGGTGGACCCGAATCTGTGCCGCAGAGCACAGGATGCTCCGTCCACTGCCCCAGCGTGCAGTCACATCTCCTCTAGGGAGGCAGGAATCCACATCGGAACAGAGGGAGTTGGGGCAAACGACCCCTTTCGTTTATTACTACTATGATTCTGAGACTCAGGATTACTAATACACTAGCGGTGAACCAAGCAAATTCCTGGCGACCCCTGCTGGCTTAGTGACATTAACCTCCTTCTCCAACCACCAGAAAATTTTAGTATGAAAAGAATTAAAATCATCCAGCTGAACAAATGGGAAATAGCAAGAACTTAGGGAACAGCTCACATCAGTAATAAAAAACCCTAAATGTGAAATCACTGCCATTAAGAAATTGAAAGGTAACCCCATCTTCCCCTCCCCACTCTAAATTTAAATATTCCATGCCATAAAGGAAAATCAAGATTTCTGGATACAGATGTAGCCCTTCTTTGTGTTTTAGTGCTCTGCAGTTCTCTGCAATTTTATTTCACTCTCCACCAAGTTTATTCAAAGTATTCATAGAAATCTTCCATGTCAGCCAAAAAGATTTGTGATTCAAAGATTTACTAAGGTACTCTATGCATTCTACCTATACAGAAACACCTATTATTACAATTGGTTTTATGCAGGAGTAACATTTTTGGTGTTAAAATTGTTAAACATCATGCTAACTGCACATCAACTCTCCATAATGAATCTGAACTTCACGATGATTTACCACACACTTTAAATTACTAATTAAATAACTGAAATACGTACTGAGCAGAACTAAATTTAAATGAGCTATAAAGAAAAATAACCCTCAAAACATCATATACACATCTATTTCAAAACTACCTTTGCTAGCTAGCCCCTTTCCCAAAGTTTTAGCCTGAAAAAACAGTAAAATCTACACAAAATTTTATTGCAATCATACAAGGGTTACATTAGGTCAAATACAACAAATACTATGATGCAATTTTACATTAAACTACAGTTCAAAGCACACATTTACACACTCTAAATACACTAAACGTATCTAATGAAGCCACACTCGTCTCCCACGGGTACCTGCTCTACCTGGGCGGAAGACCTAACTTTACACGACTTCTGGACACTAATCCTCAGTATAAAAACTGTGTACTTGTATGTAAACGGTTGAATGGGGAACCCAGGTTGTGGGCTTCCATCTCCACTAAGTCATCCATTTTGTTGCATATTTTATTTTCAAAGCTTAAAGGGTAGGACAAACTGTTAGGTTTAATCTGGACACATTATCTAAACCTCCCGTTACTCCCAATGAATTCGAGAAGAAAGCGGACTTCGTCTGGTCCCACACAGCTATTGACTTAACTTCTGTCCCGAGAGAAGGAACAGAGTGAGACAGTTTGGATTCTCTCCACCCTGGAATGCAGGCCAGACAAGCGCAACCCACAACCTCAGCCCCAAGGGCGCGGTGCCCGCCTAGGCTTCGGTGGGAAAGCCGTCTTCCTGGGCCAGCTGAAGGCAAGAAGGCACGAAGAAGCAGCTCTTCATCACGGTGTCCGAGGCGACGCCCGCGTCCTGCAGCTCACACCTGCGGGGAGAGGAGCAGCGCGTCAGGAGGGTGAGCTGTGCGGGTGTAAGCAGTGCGTGGACGTGCATCCCGTGAGCCCGAGAGACCCGGCGCCTTACCAGTCGCTGAACGCCATCATGTAATACACAGCCGGCCGCGGCGCGTCCTTGAACACAGATGCCTCCCGGAGGGAGTCTGCGCCCATGTCGGTGAAGAGCAGCCAGTCGCCCACGTGCAGCTCCGGCAGAAGACAGCGCTCCACCACCCGGTCCAGCTCGTCACAGGACGGGCCCCACAGGCTGCTCGGGAACAGGGGCTCGTCCTCCTTGTGTTTCTGCACACAAGGAAGGTTTTAAGGAACGAATTTCACTCACGCTCATACACAGCAGCAGCCCTGCTCCAGAGCCCCCGGGAACAGGCGCCCCTTCAGCTCGGGGCGCCAGGCGCTCTACGACCACGGCAGTGAACGCAGCCCCGGGGGAGCCTCGAAAAAGGCTGTACCCGCCCGAGTCTTTCTCAAGAACCGGAGCATGCGTTTAATAAAACAACAGCTGGGGGCTGGGCACGGGGGAGCACGCCTGTAATCCCAGCACTTGGGTGCCGAGACAGGAGGCCACAGGTTCAATGCCAGCACGGGCGATCTGCTGAGACCTTGTCGAAAAAGTGCGACAACGGAAAATAGGATCCTAAGGGTGGAGGGCAGGGGATGCAGATGAACACGCAGGCCCTGGGTTCCATCCCCAGCACTGCAGGGTGGAACGGCAGCAGCTAGGTCCCCATCCCTGCTTGTGGGGCGGCGGCGGGCTAGGGACTGAGGCGGCGCCCCCACAAGGGGCCTCGGCACCGAGCTGCCCTCCCCCCACAGCGAGGTTCGAAGGACCCGAAGCCCTGGTGCCGTCGGTAGTAGACTTGCCTTGTGAACCTCTGGAACGGCGCGCAAGTCCTCAGACAGCTTACTTGCAAAAGAACCATAAACACCATCATTCATATAATACACGAAGGCTGGTTCACCACTCCTGGTTTTTTCTACTGAAAAAGGTAGGAAAGAGGAAAGTAAATTTATAGTAAAATGCCCAATATATTATATCTATAATTAGTTACATTATCAAACAGAACTATTATCTGTAAAACTAATGTAGTGTTCCCATTTATCAAAACCTTCAAATTAACATTGAAAGAACTGTTGTTATAAGCTGACATACCTTGAAACGAAACTTGGCCTAAAACTTCAACACATACCCCACCCAGGACAGTCTCCGCGCTACACTGTGAGCCGCCGGTAAACAGAAATTCCCACTACAGTAGGGCAGAGGCAGCGGAAGGAGAGTGCAGACCTGGGGTGTCCTGATGTACCAGCAAGTGAGCCACACCAGAGAAGGCTGCAGTGGGCGTGGCAAATGGACCCACAGCTGGGACAGCAAAACAAACAGTGCCAGGTACCTTGGTTCACGAACCTAATTCCTTGCACATTTCTGGTTACTAATGCTTGCAATTCAGTTGGGACCAGAATCATGGAATGAATTCTGTAACCAGAATTAAGTTCGTGAACTGGGTACCAACTGGAGTGTAAATGACTGTATGTATTTATACAGCTGGGCTGGGGATCTAGCTCAGTGCCCTAAGTGCCTGCCTGGCAAGCACAAGGTCGTGAGTTCGATCCCTGGTGCCGCAAAAAAAAAAAAAAAAAAAAGAATTTATACAGCCTACTGAGTATCTAAAGGTATTAACTAATCCAAATAAGTAACATATATGTAAATATATAAGCAAAAATTATTTAGATAGAGGCCACTAATACAGCTCCTGAATAATGGAGTTAGAAATTCACTGCCAAATGCTGGAGCTAGTGGGTGAAAGGCCAATCAGAAGCATTACTCAACGTACTCTCAAATGCCCTGATGCTTCCCAACGCAGGTCCCTGCCTGATACCTTAACCAAGCGTTCAAAACACAACACCAGCCCCATCAACATGAGGACAGGTCAGTGTCACGTGACTTCTAGTCCTAAGGTCTTGGTGGACTTCTCCAAAACCCACAGAGAACACTCAGACAAGCTCTCCTTTTCACAAATATCAAAGTTCCTAGATTATGTTCCAGTAAGGAGAAACCGCCATTTTCCCGCGGACCAGGGATCCGTCCCCGTGCAAAGAACAAGCCGCACCCATGGAGATTCCCAACAGTGGTGCTTGGCGCTGCACAGACACCTCATGCCATTCTGGGGCCTGACCTCAAGATGGACTGGAAGGGCTCTCTGGTGGCCCTCGGGTTGAGAGTACCATGCAGTTCCCTCGGGCCCACCTGAGGCAAGAGGAATCAAACAGTGGTTTTACCGAGGGATAAGAATGAGCCCTGCAATCCGTCTAAGGCCCACATCTAGGTATCAGTACCCAGGAGTGTCTGGACTTGTGCGGCCTGCTGGAACAGGACTTGGCTGGCCTTTGAGATGTTCCCTAGCTGCTGGAGGCTGGGAGAGTTGCCCGTAACCCTGTGACCACCTGCTCATCTCCAGACTAACTTGAATCATCTGCTAAGAAAAATCAAACTATAAACTTTGCAACCTACCTCCAGCGGAAAATTTCTCATTTTCAACAACTTTCTTTGCTATGATATTAACTGCAAGTGTAAAAGCAGAAGACACATAGTAGCTTCCAGGTTCTGAAATGATCTTGATGCCAGAGCCTTCAGGAAAGTAGACCTCCAACAGGGGGCTGATAACACGATTGACCTATGGAGTTTAAGGTCCAGGTTACAGCTTCCACGCTAAGCTACAGAATTCACAATATTAAAGAGACTGACAGTAATGTTACTATGTTTCCTAAGGAATTAGCAGCTCCAGTTAGAGACCACAAAGTGCGGCTGTTTAGCAGGCGATCCTCTAACAAGTAAGCAGACTTTCAAACCAAGAAAAGCAGAACTCCTGCAATGTACTTGGTTGACGGCAACAAAGGCTCCAAGTTTCAAAGCAGGTCCTAGCAACCACAGAGTAAGGAAGAGGATGGGCAGGCGTGAGGAGGACAAGTGCACCCGGCCACTTCGGCTTCAATCTGGGAGTCAGTTTGGGACACCGGAGTCCCCAAACACCTCTAGTGGGGCTGGGGCACAGCTCATGGTAGAACATGTGTGTACCGTTCCCAAGGCCCTGGGCTCAGAACTCAAAAACAAAGGAAAAAGAAACCTGGGATGTCATTGCTTATGAGTCAGCCCACTCTGGGCAACTTAACAGGACAAGTGGGCTGGGTGAGATGTAACTCACCTAGGGCTCCAGGTTCAGTCATCTCTGCCAGGGAGGAAAGGAGCAAAGCAAGCAGACGAGACAGACCAGTCGCTGCAAACACTTACTTCTTCCAGTTGAAACGCGGTTCCCGTGAAGCCTCCGCCCATGTCCAACATGCTCATCGTGAAGCCGAATTCTCCCTACAGATGAGAAGCAGATTTTAAACGCTTTTCCACAAGGCAGCCCATGAATCCAGTGGCCCTCAATCCTGCCTGTACTCGTGTGGGAAATACACTGCTATTTAACTCCTTTACCTACTTAAAAAAGCATGACTCTACGGGGTCCTGAGTCCTTACACTATGAAAAGCCAGGTGTAAGGACAGTTAATTCACACAGGCAGAAGTCTTGAAGCCACCCGACTTCAAACACCGAAACAACGGCAAGGACTTACAGCCATGTCGAACACACACCGAGCGTCGGAGAGCGCGTGTATATACACCTGAGGTTCTTCGCAAGCACCTGAAACATGGAATCTGAAAGAAAGAGGGCAGCACGTTAAAGCAGCGGTAAGTTTTCAAGGTACTTCCTACAATTCCTTTCCACGATCACTCACCATTCTGACATGTAATACGGCAACTCCACCTAATTTTGCGCTAGCAGGGTAGCTTCTAACTATTCAAGTTACAACGGCAGCGGCAACATTCAAACAGTGAGGTGTCAGACAAGACCTGTACCAAGTCAGGCACCAGTCATGACAGGGCGTGCGTGCACACACAGCTCTGCGTATACGCGTTGAGTACCAAGCACCCACCGATGGATCTCAACGCCTTCCATTTCAACACTCGATGTCATCTAACCCAATGCAAGCGTGTCTAGTGTGAAATAAAGATAGGAACATTCATTCAGGTGGGCCATACATTAGTTATTACTTCCTAGCGATACTACAAGCTTCAACAAAGAATACTTATTATTTTAATTGAAATTCACTTCTGCTGTACGCTGATGCACAATGGCTACACAGATGACACAGTTCACGGGAATGCAGGCGTCCCGACAAGGGCATCTACTGTGCAGAACATGGCAAAACTCCATTTCTCATTTAGAAGACCACCTGTGTGCACGAAGAGGCATAAACTGTGCATCTGTGGCAAACACCTGAGGCTTAGTGTTACTGCGTCTGTCTGTCTGTCCGTCCTGAGACTCTGATGAAATCATGAGCGTATTCATGCCAGCGCCGTCATCCCCTGCCAGGCAGCTCTGAACTGAATGCACTTGTTCCTGAGTCACCTGGCCTGCAGGACCATCCCATGGGGAGGCTGGTGCTGCTGCTCAGCGATCTCTGCTTAGAAGACCAGATGCCATCCTATTACAGTTCCTTAAGGAAAACAGTAAAATGATATTCAAAGCTCTGTGTGGTGGGGCACACTTGTGACCCCAGCACTTGGGAGGCTGAGGCAGGAGAATCACTGACATTCAAGACCAGCCTGCACTACACTGTGAGACCCTATCTCAAAAAGAAAATCAATCAATTACTGATAAACTATGAAAACAAAATTTTAAATTAATGAAACAGATAAATTTGCTAATTACTGTAATTTTAACTGGCATTAATAGTATTAATATTTCTATTTGGGCAGTAATTATTCAAATTTAAGCAATTAACTAGATCTGGTCCACTTATACTTTTGAGTAATTCTCCTAGTCAGTAAAAAGACCAATAAAAGTGATTAGGTCTGTTTGTACCGCCAGCCGTGCCAGTCACGTGGGTACAGTCCTGTGTGTGCCACTGGTTGGTGGGCAAGGCAGTGGGAAAGTGAGAAACCTCTCTGGGTCTCATATAAAAAAATACCAAGTTCCCACAAATAAAAAACAGCAAGGGTAAGATGAATTGAAATGTCCCTGAGAGATTGAAAGGAAAATCCAGGTGAGAAACAGAAATAAAATGGTATGCACAACCTAGAAGCTGAACGCCGTTTTATAATGCATTTGAATGCTAGCATGCACGAACTCTCCACCGGAGACCTTGGTGGCGGTGGTGGAGGTTGGGCTGATGATTTAAATTACTCTGCACTGATTATTATGCCTCTTTATTGGAAGCAGCATAAACGAGAAAGTGTATTTGTTTTTTCTAAGTGTAAAGAAAACCTACACTTAATAACTAAAAGACACTGAATCTTAGATTTCATGCAAATGAATGAAGTCTTTATTAAATCAATAACCAGAAATATTACCACCATAAAAAAGGCTGAAAAGGGATACTCACTTAACTCCAATTATTTGGACATCAAGTTCCTTAGCACATTCCAAGAGATGCCTACAGTTCTTCAGTGTGGAGCCAAACTTCATGCTACCCTCCTCACCTCCACTATCATCTTCTGTTGCAAGATGTAGTAAGACCCTAAGAGAAGGGGAAGATGATTGAGGCAGAGTGGGTTTACATCGTCATCAGCACATGTGAAGCCTGAAGGTTGTAGGAAGTGTGTTGATTATGCTGCCAGCGTTCCCAAATCCAGCGATGGATGCATCAAGTGAACCTAAAGAAAAACAATCCTGTACAGAGAAAAAACTAGCAATTAGGGCCTAAGTCAAGAAGTTCACAAGGATGGGATTTTGGAAAATGCAGCAAGTTAAGATAGCTGTGGCACCAAGGGTAAGTTGGGCTCTGTAATGAAAGACGACATTACTTTCAAATGAAGTCCATTGGTCCTTAAAATCCACCTAGAAAGACTAAATTCAATAGCAATGTCATCAATGTCTTT
>RJWT010054726.1:0-10260 GCA_004365215.1 Cuniculus paca
AGTCCATTAGGTGAGCTCATAAAATCCAGTTAAAGTAATATAATTAATGATACAAATAAACAATAATCTGTTTAAAGTAGTAAAAAAAGTTTCTTTGATTCTGGCGAATTATTCTTAGAAATGGTTTTCATTTTTTTATTCTGAAGTAATGACTTCCTAAATAACGTGGTATTTGTGCGTAAGATTTAGTTTATCTTCCAGGTGTGGTGACGCCCATCTGTAACTCCAGTGCTCAGGAGGCTGAGGCAGAAGGATGGCTCCAAGTTTGAGGCCAACCAGGGCTATATTGTTCAAGGCCAGCCAAATGTTTTTCGTTTTTTTTTTCCCATTTTTATTTGGTGGGTGTGGTTCATTTGGGAAAGAAACTCAAAAGGCAAAATTTTATCAAATTTAACTTAAAGATCTTTAAGACTTTTTTTGTATTTTTATAATATATAAGCAAGTACAAATAGTTCTGAATGATTCCAAGTTTTTGAAAATTGGCATAACTTTTGACAACACTGCCCTCCACTGGATTGAACAGTAGTTCTCAGACTGAAATAAATGAAACGGACAGATCTAGGTTTACTGTATAATTATCCAAGACTGAGCACTGAAGAAATTATTGGAGATTTTGTCCTTGGTAACTGACATTTTAAGCCCTGAACTATTTCCTCACTTTGCAAAGAAACAACATAGTTATTTTACCTTAACTAGTTATAAAAGACAGCGGCGATATTCAGATTGCATTACTGACATTTTCTTTGAAAGTCTTGTAACAATTCCCAAATCTCAAAAATGGCGTTGTGTTTGCTTGTGCACAAGTGCGCTGCCTCACTTACAGGCCCAAAGTGCAAGAATGCGTCTTCCTTGGTATAGCATTTCCAGGAAATTTTAAAACCATATGTTAAGGGCCGGGGATCTAGCTCAGCAGCCTAAGCGCCTGCCTGGCAAGCACAAGGTTGTGAGTTCAATCCCCAGTGCTGCAAAAAAAAAACAAAAAAAACCCACACCATATGTTAAAAATATAATAAAGATTTCTTAAAACATCAACATCTCATTCAAAAGTGAAACATGTAAAAGTGCTATAACTGAAAAACTGACTGTACATACTTGTTCTCAAGTTCTGTCATTAAGGCCAAAAGGAAGACAGATATTTGGGGCTATTGATTTTATAATTGAAAGATTTTTTAAATTGGTGCATTTTGGTTATACATAATAACACTCATCATAGGGGATTTGTATCTGTACATAATATATGTTGCATCTTTTTTTCCCATTTCTTTCTTTCTTTCTTTCTTGTCTTCTTGAGACAGGGTTTTGCTATGCAGTTCAGGTTGGCTTTCTTTTGTAGCCCATGCTGTCCTGAAACTCACAGTAGTCCTCCTGCCTCAGCCTCCTGAGTGCTGGAATTACAGGAGTGTGTCACCACAGCTGGCCTTCCCCTCTTTTATTTACAGAAACTTTGTTTACATTTTTTCCTTCTATTTTTTTTGTCCCTTCTTTCCTTTCTCCTCCCCTCTCCTTTGAACATTTTCTTCTCATTTCCCAGTAGTTTTTAATGAAATTTAGGGATGTGTATATTTATTGGAAGGAAAAGGTTTTTTTCCCCCTTTTTCATGGTATTAAATACTGTAGGTGTTTTATGAGAAAAACACTGAATAACTTGGTTGAAATTTTCTATTGTAGTTATACATAACAAAGAAATTATCTTCAAATGATTTCTCCTATAAAGTAAATGCTATAACTTTGGATTCTAACTTAATTAAAGTAGTGGGTACTAGAAGGAAGAAACCTTAATTTCTGATGACTTGATAGAATGTGGGTGTAGCACATCTAGGACCTAAAAGAATGAACAGTTTACATAAGTTACAGTATTATTGTCACTGCTGAATTTTTAGCACTCTTACAACAATGTACATTCAAAACTAAATCCATAAAATACCTGGTATGTTTATAATAAGGTCACTAAAGACAGATTAGCAGTAACAATTCAAGAATGAGATCCAGATTAATAAAATGCTTTAAATGAATATGGTCCTGTAGTTAAGAATCTT
The DNA here is from genome assembly GCA_004365215.1 of Cuniculus paca. Lineage (NCBI taxonomy): Eukaryota > Metazoa > Chordata > Mammalia > Rodentia > Cuniculidae > Cuniculus > Cuniculus paca. The sequence goes on from RJWT010054726.1 coordinate 2,037, forward strand.
ACTAGATTTTCACGTGGAAGTCAGAGTAAGTGAAATGACTTCCCATGCATCAGTAGAATCATTTTCTTCTGCATTGACTACAAAAAAACCACAATAAGATGACAGTCTTTTAAGCCTATAATTATCATTGGCTTGAACTGCTCTATTCGAAATCTTCCATTGAGTTTTTATAACAACAAGAAGTGCAAATGAAAACTTGTTTAAGAAATCAAAACCTCTTTGTCTCAAAGATGGACAAAGAATAAAAAGATTGATACTGGCAGAGATTTTATGAAACGGGCAGGTATCAATCACTGCAACATTTTTAGAGGGTAATTTGACTTAATTCATAAAAACCATAAGGGTCATTTTGCAATTCCACATCTAGGAATTTATCCTGCAGAGGTAATCTCACAAATATGCAAAGATACACATAAATTTTCATTAATGCTTCATTGAACATTCATGTAGAAGCTTTTGTAGGAACTGACATTTAAATTTTATGTATATACCTAGAGGTAGAATTGCTGGCCCATATTTTACTTTTTTTGGTGCCAGGAATTGAACTCAGGACCTCGTGCTTGCCGGGCAGGCGCTTCTGCCTCTGAGCTATATCCTTGGCTGCTGGCCCATATTGTGTCTCTGTTTAATCATTTGAGAAACTGCCAGGCTGGTTTCCAGTGTGGCTGTATTATTTTACATGGCCATCAGCAATGTGCTGTGTCAGAGCTGATTTCTGTAGATCCTTACTAATGTGTTACTGTCTCTCTCTTGAGATGGTGTGTTGCTGTGTAGTTCAGGCTGGCCTCAAACTACAGGTTGGTGCCACTGTGCCCAGTTTATCGTCTTTCTTTTTTAACATAGTCATTCTGGTAGGGGTTAAGTAATATCTCATTGTGGGTTTTTTTTGGGGGGGGTTGTTTTGTTTGAAATAGGGTTTCATCATTGCCCAGGCTGGCGTTGAACTCTTGGGGCCAAGTGTTTCTCCTGCCTCCCAGCCAGCTGGGACTAATAGGCAGGTACCACTGTGCCTATAGTGGTGTTGATTTGTATTTCCATGATGTTTAATGATACCAGGCATCTTCTCATGTGCTTATTGGACATTTGTGTATCTTTTTTGGGGAAATGTCTGCTTAGATCCTTTGACAGTTTTTAAATTGTGCTTTTATTGAATGTAATAGTTCAATAATTTATGTATTTTAGGAATAAGTCTTTTATCAGACTTTTTATTTACAAAAAGCATGAAAATTTTTAATCAGTTTGTTTTTTTCCTTTTGTCTGTATATTACTTTTTTTTTTTTTTTCCTCAAGACAAGATCTCTCTGTTGCCCAGGCTGGCCTTGAATTCCTGGGCTGAAGTGATCTTCTGCCTCAGCCTCCCTGAGTAGTTGGGAGTACAGGCACATGCTCCTATGTGCATATATGTATTTTTTTTTAAAACCAAACCCAGAGTGTCACCCATGCTGAACAAGTACTCTGGCATTGGGCTACCTCTATCAGTCCTTTTTACGTTTTGAGACAGGTGCCAAGTTGCTCAGGTTGGTGTTGAACTTTGATCCTCCTCCTGAGCCTCCCAAGTAGCTGGGGTTACTGGTGTGTGCCAATATGCTCAGCTTTACCTATTAGATACCATATCTAAGCCATTTCCTGATCTAGGGTCACAAGATTTTATTATTCTGTTTTTTTCTAAGAATTTTTATTATTTTAGCACTGATATTTAGATGTTCAATCCCTCTTGAATAAATTTTTAAAAATACGTGAGGTAGAGGTCCAACTTTTTTCTTTGCATGTAGGGATCCAGTGTCCTGTGACCATCTGTTGAATGCAACAAACCATTTTTGCTTTTTAAATTTTATTTATTTATTTAATTTTGTCTCTTTGAGACAGGGTCTTGCTATGCAGTTCAGGTTGGCCTTGAGCTCACTTTGTAGCCCAGGTGGGTCGCGAACTTGTGATGATCCTCCTGCCTCAGCCTCCCAAGTGCTGGGATTATGGGCCTTTTTTTTTTTTTTTTTGTACCAGGGATCGAACTCACAACCTTGCAGTTGCCAGGCAGGTGCTGTGCCACTGAGCTGTGCCACCACAGAGCTAAATCCCTGGCGCTGCTTTCTTAATTTTAAAGGAGTGAAGTGAGAGGTTTGAGTGATCATTTGCCATAGCAAAAATGAAAGTTTTTCTTGATAGCAGGAAACTTTGGGCAGAAGAGTGAAAATCAGGCATTGACAAGGAGTAAAGACAAAGGGAGGTAGTAACTGCTGGAGTAAAGCATTTGGGGTTAGAAATGAGAGATTCAAATGCACAGACAAGAAAACCTGCCTCTGTCAGGCTGCAGGACAGTGATTCCAGTAATATGCAAGAAAACAGGAAAGAATAGACACTTAAATGTTGCGGGGGTGGGGGCGGTAGCAAGAGTAGCTGAAGATCACAGAAGTAGAAGTCAGGTTCTCTCTGGGTAATAGGTTCCAGGAGGAATTATCTTACTAGGACGTATTTAATTTGAAGCCTTATTTTAATGCTTACCAACCATGCATTGCAATTACCTGTAAAAACCACATCTACAGTAGTTTGCTTATAAAATTCAAAACCCCATCAAATTGTTGCCTGTCAGAACAGATAGTACTGTATGTTGATGTGTGAGGAACTTGGTCAGACAGGGACAGATGAATTCATAGTGTATGTATCAACTGCATTCTTTACAACAGTAAATTTCTTTGATTCTCATTTCTGATACCCCAAAGACTGTACTCATCCAGTCTTGCAAAAGACTGTCAAAGGGACAATTTTGGCAAAATAGGATAAATCATGCATTCATTTTAAGAAGTCTGCAGGGTTTGTTCATTCAGCAAATACTTAAGCATCTACTGTGTGCCAGGCTTTGTAGGCTGTGTGGCTGTAGTGAAGAGTAGACACAGGTAGAAACTGAAGGGCACCTGGAGGATGAGTTGGGAAGACAGCTTCCAGAATGAATGAATATTGTCAAACATCACTAAAGCAAAAAATTGCCAGGGATCTAGCTCAGTGGCCTAAGCGCCTGCGTGGCAAGTGCAAGGTCATGAGTTTAATCCCCGGTGCCACAAAAAAAAAAAAACAAAAAAAAAACAGTGAAAATTGGAAAATACTATTTAATTTGGTGGCATGGTAGAACAATTTTGTTAGGAGTGATAAGGGTCTAAAGCTAGATTAGAATGGGTTCAGAGGCAAGGAGTCTGAAAAAGTTGGCTTAAAGCGAGAGGAAAGTTTGGTAACTGGTAGAAGATAGAGAATTGTGGGAAAGAATTTTTTATTTTTATTGAGGGAAAGAGCAAGCCTAGCAAAAAGTTGGAAGAACTATTAGGTGGAGGAAGTTGATTATATAAGAGAGAAGAAATAATCAGTGACTGATACATGGTTCCTGAGGTGGCAGGAGGGGATAGAATCTTAGAGGATTAACCACAGACAAAGGAGAGAAATGTCTTATCCATACTAGAATAATAGAAATAGAATGAACTAGAAGAAACAGGTGGCTTTAGAGGTCAGAAAGTTATATGGTTTCTCTGTGAAGTACCATAAGATAATATGGAGACATGCTGTCTTCTGAGTGGAGAGGTTCAGAATAGAGAAAGAAGTGTGAGGATCCATTTGAAGTTGGTGTTCAGAATTTTTAATGGAATATATCTGTCATATTTAGTGTTGTGGGTATAAGTTTGGAGACAAATATTCATTTTGGATCATGTTTATTGCTGAAATAATGAACTATAGAATGAAAGCTTAAGGGAAGAAGAAGAAAAAAAAAAACGTTGGGGCCGGCGATACAGCTCAGCAGTACAGTGCCTCTTCTGGCAAGCACAAGGTCCTGAGTTTGATTACACACACACACACACACACACACACACACACACACACACAGAGTTGATAAGATTGGACAAAAGTATATGTAAAGGAGATACCGTTGAATTTGGGGGCCCTATTTAAAGATCTGGGGATTGAACTCAGGACCTCAAGTTGCGGGTGCCTTTTTAAAAATCAAGATATAGTTCCACAGTGTAAATTTCACTCTTTTATGTATGTTTCAGTTACTTAAATCTTTAGTTGTATAACCATCACATACTCAATTCCAGAACATTTTTGTCACTCTCTTCCCCCAAAACAATCCTATACCCATTGGGAGTCACTCCCCATCCACCTTTAACCCCATCCTTTGCAACCACTAATCTACTTTTGGTGTGTATTGATTTACTTGTTCTGTGTATTTCATATAAGTGGAATCATGTGGCCTTTGATGTCTAGCTTCTTTCACTTAATGTAATGTTTTTAAGGTTCTATCCGTGTAGCATATATCTGTACTTCATTTTTTTATGGTATAATATTTCATTTATGGATATATCACATTTTATGGTCTCTATCCATTGATGAATATTTAGGTTGTTGTCACTTTTTTTTGCCTGTTAGTAAGGCTGTTACGAACATTTCTGTAACAAGCTTTTGTGTGGACATGATTTAATTTCTCTTGAGTATATACCAAGTAGAATTGGTAGATTGTAGACAGCTTCATGTAGACATGTTGACAGCTTTCATTAGCTACCTGTTTTCATAGAAAAATTATGAGATTAATTTTCTCCCCTTTCCAACTTCCAACTGTAAAATGTGACATCTTTTAAAAAATTATAGTATTCTAAAAACAAGCAGATCAACTAAATGCCTTTAAAAGTTTGTCCTATATATTGTGACTTTTAAAATTACAGCTGTCTGACTTCATGTGATAAAATAATATCAATAAAACTTTTTTTTTGTCACGTCCTTAGTGCCTGGCTCTCTGGCTATGAAAACCCTGTGGTGTCTCGAATTAATATGAGGATACAAGATCTAACAGGACTAGATGTGTCCACAGCAGAGGAGTTACAGGTAGGCCTCTAGTTATTTTTACACTTCAAGAGATGCTTCTAGATGTTTCTATCCATTACCTACATGGATAGAACACTGAATAGGTAGTTCTTAACTTACACTGTATTTTGGGACTGTAAAAAGTGAGCTGTAAAGCCGGGCGTGGTGGCTCACGCCTGTAATCCCAGCACTCGGGGAGGCTGAGACAGGTGGATCATTGTGAGTTCGAGACCAGCCTGGGCTACAAAGTGAGCTCAAGGCCAGCCTGAACGGCATAGTGAGACCCTGTCTCAAAAACAGGGCTGGGGATCTAGCTCAGTGGTCTAAGCGCCTGCCTGGCAAGCGCAAGGTCGTGAGTTCAATCCCCAGTGCCGCAAAAAAAAAAAAAAAAAAAAATGAGCTGTAAGTTGAAACCATGTGAAACAATTTTAATAATCAATGGAAGAAATTGTGATTGTTCTGTGACCTGTCACATTATTATTATTATTATTTGTCAAAACATGAAGAACTGTCAAGAGCCAGGCATAGCGGTAGATATCTATAATCCTAGCACTCAGGAAACTGAGGCAGGAGGATCGAGTTGAAGGCTAGCCTTGGGTACATAGTGAGACCCTGTCCCAAACAGATAAGAGTATAAATACTTCTGTTGAGTATAAAGGTACCAGCAAATGAAAAACACATAACAGCACCATTGATTAGATACACTAATTTTGTTTTTCGTTCCTCAGGTCGTCTACCTGTCAGGTGGCCAAGATGAATATTGGTCTTTTAAAAATAATTCTGTTGTGAACATTCATGTACAAATTTTTTTGTGAATAAACATTTAATTTTCTTTAGGTATACACTCCTATAATGGATTTGCTGGCTTACATAGAAACTCTGTGTTTGACATTTGAGGAACTAAGGTGGCTGTACCATTTTATAATCCCACTAGCAATACATAAGGGCTCCAGTTTCATTGTAACCTTGTCAACACTTGCTATTGTCCAGTTTTTGTTTTTTTAGTATAGCTGTTCTAGTGAGACTGAAGTTTCTATCTCATTATGATTTTCATTTGCATATTCCTAATGATATTGAGCATTTTATGTGCATATTAGTCATTTCTATATCTTATTTGAAAAAGTAGTATTCAAAACTAAGTCATTTTCAAGTTAAATTTTATGTCTATTAAGTTGTAAGTGTTCTTTATATATTCTTAATGCTAAACCCTTGTTGGGTAAATGATTTACAAATACATGCTACCATTGTAGGACTTGTCTTTTCATTCTCTCAGCCTCCCGAGTGCTGGGATTGCAGGTGTGAGCCACCACGCCCAGCTAAACTTAATTTTTCTAATCAGATTTTATTGGTACATTTTAGATATACATAGTGATCACATTCATTATGGAGAATTTGTGCCTGTAAGTGGTGTAATTTTGTTTTCTCTATTCCCCTACCCTACTCCTCCTCCTCCCCTCCCCATTTACAAAAGCTTTGTTTTCATATTTTCCTTGTTTTGTCATATTTTTTTACTTTTCCTTCTTTCCTTTCCTCCTCTCCTCCTCTTTTCCCTCCGCATATGAACATTTTCTTCCTATTTCACAGTATCTATTATACACTTTGGTCCTTATTTATACTTTCAGTTTCTCATTCCAGAGAAACAATTTGGTATTAACACATGTGTCTGATTTATTTCACTTAAGAGTATGGTCTCAAGGTCCATCCATATACCTAGGAAGGTCTCAAGCTTATTCTTCTTTATGGCAGAGTAGTACTCCATTGTATAAAAAACTCAGATCTGCCACATCGATCACAGCTCCTGAAACTTTGGAGGGAAGATGATGGGAGAATGAAGAAAGGAATCAATATACAAAAGCTAAGGTCAGGGGGAGACCTCTCTCCTGATGGGAGAAACGAACTGTCTAGCACATGCAGCATGTTTATTATATAATCAGCATGTTTATTATATAATCTGAATAAGTTTATGCAGAGTTTAAGGGGAGGATAGACTCTGGGATAGGAAAAAAAAATCTAATCTATTAGCAAAACAGCAAGTCTTGGTGGCTACATGGAAAACAAGGGAGAAAACTGATACCAAGTGAAGTTCAAGTCACCATGGCAAAAGCTCCTGAGCTGTGTAAACTTTTCATGGGGCTCTGCCAAACTCACTGGAGGAAGTGGTCTTGTCCTCAATACCTCATGTACAGACAGTTTTGCTTCCAATACACATCTTTATCCATTCACCAGTTGATGGACATTTGGGTTGTTTCAAGATTTGGCTATTAATAACTGTGCCGCTATAAACATGGATGTGCATGTATTGCTGCGGTGTGTTCCTTTTAATTCTTTTGGGAAGATACCCAGAATGAAAATACCTGAGTCAAATGGAACCTCTCGTCCTAGCTTTTTGAGAAAGCTCCACTCTTGATTTCCACAGTGGTTGCACCAGTCTACACTCTAACCAGCAGTAGAGAAGGGTTTCTTTTTCCCCACACCCTTCCAGCTTTTGTTATTGGTTGATTTCTTGATAATAGCCATTCTTCCAGGAGTGAGGTGGAATCTCAGCATTGTTTTAATTTGTATCTCTCAAATGACCAGTGATGTTCAATATTCTCCATATATCTATTTTGCTGTTTGTACTTCATCTGAGAAGTGTGTATTCATCTCAGATGCCCATTTTTAGATTGGGTCTTTAAATTTGGGGAGTTTCATATTTTTGAGTTCTTTATATGTTCTAGATAGTAATCCTTTGAGGAACATCTGGCAAACACTTTCTCACACTGTGAGTTGTCTCTTCACTCTGTTGGTGGTTTCTCTTGCTATGCAAAAAGCTTTTTAATAACATGAGATCCCAGTTGTTGATTCTTTGACAGTTCCTGTGCAATCGGGGTTTTGTTCATAAAGTCTTTGCCAGTGTCTTCAAGATATCTACCTATTCTATCTTCCAGCAGATTTAATGTTTCTGTTTTAATGTTTAGATCTTTGATCCATTTTCTGCATGGTGAAAGACATGGGTCCAATTTTAATCTTCCGCATATGGAAAGTCAGTTTTTCTAGCACCATTTATTAAAGAGGCTTTCTTTCAGTGAATGTGTTGGCACCTTTGTCAAAGATAAGGTGGCTTAGTATGTCTGGAGTTAAAACTTGTTAATTTTGATAAAGTCTGATTAGGTGTCTAAGAAACCATTGCCTAATCCAGAGTCACTAAGATTTACTTACGTTTTCATCTAAGAGTTTTACAATTTTCATATTCTGTGCTAGGGCTTGAACCTGTGCCTTAAGCACCAGACGCACACTGTACTGTTGAGCTATCCCTCTGGCCCTAAAAATTTGATAGTTTATACGTCTATTCATATCTTTGATCCATTTTAAGTTAATTTCTGCATATGGTTTTATGAAGTTGGAG
>RJWT010054727.1:0-10253 GCA_004365215.1 Cuniculus paca
ATGAAACCCTAACTATTCACATCTTCTGCAACAAGCATCATGTATGTCACTCATGTAATTACCCATCCCCACTCACATTGTAAAAATTCTATGGAATCACAGACACGGGCTTTTTTTGCAAAGCAGAGGAGACACTTTCACACATGCGTCTCTGAGTTTGACCTCTTTAACATCTCTCAGAAGAAATCTTAACATTTTTTTGTCCTTAATTGATTACCTCTTATAGGAAGTTTGACTGCTTCCCCACGCCCCCAAGGAGACTGACAGACAGTGTTTTACATCTGAGCGAAGAACAAACACCAACATCTCCTGACTTAGAAAATCCTTTATTCTAAAGCTTTGGCTGAATTCACTCGCTGCAGTAAATGGTGATTTCTCTTAGCAACTCCTTTACCTAACAGTTGACATGTTTATTTTGGCCATGATTGTAAAGCTCCTTCTGATTTTCAAAACATTCAAATGTGAAAAGCAGGTGTCTTAAAATGGAGGAAACCTTGCTATAATACTTTGCAACAAACATTTAACCACACTACTATAGATTGGCTATATGTAAAGGAACTAGATGTTGTAATTATAACTTTCTATTGAATTCATATTTTGGGAGACAAGTTGTAATAGGGCCTGGAGATTTGAAGTGAGGAGTCTTGATATTTCTCCAGTGCAAACATCATTTCAAATAATATGTCTTTCATGTTATTATCGCTCTGTGCTGGGCACAGAGCTATGCACAATATTTCTTTTAGTCTTTATTAAAAATTTTATAAAATGGATAGTTTAATCTATTTTAATTTTTTTTTGAAGTTAAGAAAGTTTTATTGGAAAAAAGGAGAACAGAACAGCTCCTGGATTTCCAGGAGCAGTCCGGAGAGGGTGGCCCCATTTTTATTTTATTTTTATTTTTTGTCTTTTTTTATCTTTTTGAGACAAGGTCTCACTATGCAGTTCAGGATGGCCTTGAGCTCAGTTTGTAGCCCAGGTTGGTCTCGAACTCACAATAATCCTCCTGTGTTAGCTTCCCAAGTGCTGGGATTACAGGGGTGCACCACCACACCGTGCTAGGGTGGCCCCATTTTTATAGGTAGACAAATGGACTCTGAGATCATTGTTCTAGCTAAATCATTTGTGTAAAAGATTGTGAATTTGAACTCAAGTCTGTCAGACTCCAGTGCTTAGACTCTTTCAGCTATGCACAATAATTTTCTGCAATTGTGCCATCGTAAGCATATTGGGTATACCCAGAACGTGCAAAAAAAAAAAAAAAGACTCAAAGGATCTAGTGGGGATATCACACATACACATAGTTCATTAGGAACTTTCCTTTTGCTGAAGTTGTGTAAAGCATAAAATCTCACTGATGTAGACTCGTGGAAGAAGGGTGATACAGAATCAGTGGAAAGTACGAATTTCAAACTTATTTTATAGAAAATAGGTTTCCCTACTACCTTATGTATGCATTTCAAAATGGATTCCCACCCAGTCTTTCATTTCATGCTCATAACAACCCCTCAAATTAGGCAGAGTTGGCATTGTTGGTCTAATTTTACAGGTAAGAAAAATCAGGGCTACAAAGTTAAATGATTTGTCTTTGGTCATAGAACTATTTAGTGACAAACCCATACTACCCTACTCTTCAGGGTCACCTAACAAATTCTTCCTGAATTACCAGATAATTAGTGGATAAGAATACTACATATCCTTATATTAATTATTCATATATAAGGGATTGCCTGAAGTGCTCCAAGATGTCTTTCAAGCATTCCCCTTATAATTTCATTTACATTATTCTTCTACACTGCTTAGCCAGGCAGGGCTTGCTAAATGAAGGAAAATTTGTGCCCAGATCCCAGTCAAGTTATTATAAATTCCAAATTAATAGAGTCTAAATAAATAAGAGCTTATTATGGAGCTAAAAGCTGATAATGTTATTTGTTTCTGATATCTTTTTTCATTTGCTTCAGCACCGGTTTGAGCATTTTATCTGCTTCCTATTTTTTTTTCTGTTTCCTCATTAGAGCAAAAGGGTCAGAGAGGCAGACAAGGGAAGAAATTCTTGCATGTGAGTAAAATTAATAACCTGAAATTATAGAAAGGGGTAGAGAGGCATCTTTTTGGTAATTTATCATAATGTTTGGTTATAGCAATTTGCAGTAATGAAATAACTAATCTTTACTTCTCCTGGGTATGTATTGTACTTATCCGTTTATGCTTTACTTACATTTTTTTATTGCTCCATTTGTTAAATTATTTAAACTTACAAGGCAACCTCTGACTTATTAATGGTAAGGCGGGCTTTCTGAAATGGGATGTGTACAAATAATTATTTCATTTTTTATCCGTATTTTTAAAAGACAAAGCTGGACATCTGAAATGAGATGTCCCTGGTCCTCACGAGGACTAGATAGCTTGAGACTATTTGCCACCTGGGAGAGGTAACCCAGCTTGAACTACGAGGACTGTGAGGCCTCTTTATAAAATAAACTTTATATAAAAATCATCTAGGTAGAAATCTGGTTCTCCTGGTGGTGGGTTTCCTTATGCTTTTAAATGTGTCCTAAGGGATCCAGATGAGTGAGAGACAGGCCGGTGGCAGGAAAGGCCCAGTGCTCCTGGAGATATTTCTCCCATGATTAAAAAATAATGATTTTTTTGTTTGCCAGGTGCAAGGAATAAACACTCTAGGATTCTCTCTGTTCTGTCGTTTTCCCTCTAATCTACAAACACACCACAAAGGCCTCTCTGTTCCTTCTTCCCTTGCTGGCGTTTCTCATTCAGACGTCCTTCCTGTTTGGGGTTCTATTTCTTACTTCCATTTGGTTCTTTGCTTTCCTGTAAGGGCTTCTGAGTTTGTTTGTTTTCAGGTTTCTCACATTTTTCTATTTTTGAATTGTTTCTTTTTGCAAGAAAATCTCCGTCTCGCTCCCTTTTCATGTTGCTCCCTGTCTGCTCTGTACCTGGCAGTATTCATCATCTGGGTTTCTATTTATTTCCCTCCTCCTAGCTCTTATTTCTTTATCTCTGGCCCCTCATTTCCTCTCCTAGATTCTCCTGTTCCCATCTCGATGCCCTTTGACCAGACATCCTCTCCGCACCCTGCTTCGGGCGACTGAAGTAAGGCTCCTCCCTGGACTGGGCAGGAGAGGCCAGACTGATCGCGCAAACGACTTCCCCATCCCCTGTGGGGCCTGTGTCCCCGCCAAGGGAAAGAGGCGACACAAAGGGAAGGAAGGAGGAGGAAATGAAGGTGAGGAAGCCGTTCTTTAATTACCGGCCAGTCAGCGTTTGTCTCAGAAACGAACTCCAGGTTCGCGTTTAGAGCACGGAGCGACTGCGGACAGCGCGGTGCCCCGGCCGTCGGGAGCCGCAGTGGTCAGCGGCCGCGGGTCGTCGCCGCCTGACCCCAGATCACTCCGCGGCTCCCGGCGGGCGGTGCCAGGCCGCCTCCGCGAAACATCCCGCTTCTCACCACAGGGCAGTGACCGGGCCTCCCTTTGGGCATCGTTGATTTTTAAAATATTTCCAGATATATTTATAAATAAATCGCATTTTTTAGAACCACCCTTCTGGGGCTCTGTACTGCGGAGGAAAAATCATGACGGTCAACCTTGTGGACGCTTTGCTTTCCTCCTGGGGTGGGGGCGGCCCTATAAGAAGTATTTCAAAGCCAGAGGAACAAGAAGCTCTCAGAAAACAATTTTACTAGCCCGATTTTAGAAAACCCACTAAGGAAGTGGGCCTTTCTACCCCACCACCATTCCAGGGGGGATTAGAAGCCCAGCAGCCTCTGAAGCATCCTGCAGTCACTGTTTGGGGACAGCAGGGACCAAAGAGCCTTTCTTGTCACTTGGCCTGCTGCTGAGGAAGAGCGGTGACAGAGCTGAGTCCATTTTTCCTTTTTCAGGCACATGCGGGTTTGTTGATTTTGAAACCGAGTCGCAGAGGAAAGACCTAGCAGTTTGAACTCCTCCAAATAACCAGCCCGCACTTCTCACCCTGTTCTATTTTGACGAAAGAACTCCCTTTTTGGGGGGTGAAGTAAACATGAGAGATGACCCCCAATGGGCCATTCTGTTTTCTGGGCTCCCCTCTGACGTCATCTCCCTCTCTCCCACCCGGTCTGCTCCTCAGACAGAAGGTGCTGCGCTGGGTCTCAAGACTGGCCCGTGAGCGACAACAAAGACGCCAGCCTCGCAGGTCTTTGTCTACCCCGCAGGAGTGAGGCTGAGGCTGAGCTGGGCAGGGGTCTCCCCCACCCCTGCACAGCCAGAGGTCCTTCCTGGGAAGGCAGCTTTCAGACCTGGGCCGCCAAGCGGGGCCACCAGCGCAGGGACTTTTCGGTCTAGGAGCCTCTCTTTTTTTCCACATGTGCAGATTTTTGCCTTTAATTCCTGGCTTCCAAAAGATAATGAAAGGAAGAGCTATGACCTGACTCTGCAATAGAACAGTACACACACAGAGAGAGGTAGGAATTGATCCCGTAGGCGCACAAGTATACACACAAAAGTTATTCATGGGGGGGCCCTCTAGTTTGTGTTCATTTTTCCTTCTAAAGAAGGCTTAACATAACGTTTAAAAAAGAAAAAAAAAAAAGAGCAACAACAATAAAAACCCTGGGCTAGTGTGAGTGTTCCAGGTTCTGTTTGTGTGTGGACCTCTTGCCTCTGATTCCTAGCTCACTTGGTCTCTGGACTGAGGACGTCTCCCTCCAAGGAGGCCCGGTGCTGTTGTCTTTGTCTCCGGTTTGGTCTGGAGCAGCCTCATACACAGTGCCATAGCTCTGGCACAGAGCCCAGCAATGGGCCAGCTTGGGACAGTGTCTTCCCACCTCAGCAACAGGGCCCTCTCCTCTGCCCGGTGACAGAGGGCGGCTTTGACCACAGGAAGAGAACTACCTGTTGGTCTGGTGTCCTCAGGAAAATTCACTGTCTCGATGGAGAAACCGCGTACTCCTGTTACTTATTTTGTCACACAAACCTCCCACACTGGAGTCAGCTGAGACTGGCTCTTCCTCTGCTCTCTGATCATTGGTAATGATGGATGTAACTTCTTGGATGTATTTATTTCCCAGAGCTGTTGTAACAAAGTATCCCAAACTGAGCATGCATCTATTTAATGCATAGAAATGTATCCTCTCACATGTTCTTCACCTAGAAATGTGAAGTTCCAGTCTGATCGCAGGCTTGCTCCCTCTGGACCCTTCAAGTCTCAGGCTTCCTCACCGTGGAAACTCATCATTGCAGGCCCTGTCTCTGCGTCTTCACCTTGTCTTCCCTCTGTGTGCGTCTGGCTCTACAGCCACATTTCCTGTTTCACAAGCTCACCAGCAATCCTGGATCAGGGCCCATGCTAATCTCATTTTATCTTGGTTAATTCTGCAAAAACCCTATTTCCAGGTAAGGTCACATCTGAGGCATAAGGCTTAAGAATAAAATGTATGGGGGAGGTGGCAAGTCAGCTAATGAGAATGGTCTACTTTGTCATTTGAATATTATTTCAACTTTGAAGAAAGTCTATTTTCCCTAGTTTCGTGGATCATCACGTGGAGTGTTGTGTAATTAAAGTAATAATAAGAATCAAACAAATGGTGAAGGAGAACTGCTCCGTAGGACGAATAAAGTGGCAGCCCGGCCTTCAGAACTTCTGCTTGGACACTTCCCTTTGTGTGCGCCTGCGCAGATCTCCTCTGGTGTCCCCAGTGAAGTAGGAATCGATTTGTACTTTAAACTGACGTTTCTTGTTCCAAAGCGCTCCTCTAGCACTGGGACACATCCAAGAAGCCTTGTCTTACTGCCAGTGTCTCTCATCAGTAATAAAACACTTTTTGTTCGTTTGTTCTTTCCATTCGTCCGTTCGTTCGTTTATTCATTGGCAGTGCTGGCACCTGATTAGCGTCCTGCACATTCTGATCAAGCACTCAATCACTAAACTACACTCCTTACCCTTATTATTGGTGGAGAGGGAGAGGCGCTGGAAAACATATCACCACAAGTAATGTTGGTTGCCCAAAAGAAATCTTACCATATTATATAGTCATAAAACTTAAAGTGATATTTAAATGTTTTTGAAATCCTGAGATGAAAAGTAATTGAAAAGAGCAATTGTTGGGATTCAGTAATTATAGCATCTTTTACGTAATATCAGAGCATGTTAGGATTAATGAACATCTTGGGTTCTCATTTTCTAGGCAGTATTCACAACAAACCCACACTACAAGCCATACTTAGCCTCCAGAGCTCACGCATAGGTTAATCACCTTTTCCCCTGTAGCCCGCCTACACGCCCAGATTCTCATAGCAGCCTCCGAGGTGGGAGAAATAGCTAGGATGAGTGAAGGAGAGAAACAAGGGAGGACCAAGAGTAGAGGGACAAGCGGTCTCTGGGAACAGGCCTGGGCTCTGGCAGCCCGTTCTCCTCTTAGTTCAGCTGGCTGCCGGCTCTTAGCACAAATCAAGCAGCCACTAAAACACATTGATTTCATTTACAGGTTAGGCTAGTTTTGAGAGTCTTGTTTGAACATTCTGTTTTGGATTTTTATTTCCAGTTTTTCTAGTTGGGTAAGAGTGAGGTAGATAAGTTGGATCCAAGGTGAGACTTCTCACCTACCCTACTCTGACTACAAAGGCTTCAGCTCCCTGCAGGTGGGATTTAAAAGGGAAATAGAAGCAAGTAAGCTTAGAAGAGCCAGGTGAGAAATGGAGCCAACCCCTTGCCTTTGCATAAAGCAGACAGGAAGCTTCATGCAAAAGGGAGGGGGAGGGCCGGACAGTCTTTCTTTTTTCACTTTTCCTTCCCCAAAATAATGTTTTTCTCTTTGATAATTCAATTCTGCTGCACAAAATTAAACTGAGCAGAGAAAGTGGAGGTTTCTGCAGTCTCAACACATCACCTCTGTCTAGGGGACAGTCACACTGATAGTTCAGGTAGCTCTCTCCAGGTTTGTTTTGTTTTTCTGTTTGTTTTCTGCGGTCCAGTGGATTAAACCTAAAGGGCACCTCCTGGTGCTCTTCCGGCCTCCAGATTGGCCTAGAACCTGTGATCTTTCTGCCTCAGCCTCCCTAGTAGCTGGGATTGAATATATGCACTACTGTAACGGCTGCTTCCGGGCTTCTTGTTACAAACACTGTATTGGTCTGCATCTCTAGTTCTATATAAATGGAATCATTAACATAATAGAATGTCATCCTTTACCAGCTCTTCATCATTTTATACAACAGATATTTTTTCATGTAAAACCCTGAAGAAGTAACATGTCCTTTAAAAAAAGAAAGGTGTGTTTTAAGCTGGACACAGTGCTGCACACTTGCGATCACAGCTATTGTAGAGGCTGAGTATTGAGAATTTAAGTGTGGCCCAGGCAACCTAACAAGATCCTATCTCAAAATAAAAATTAAAAAGGGCCAGGGATGTGGAGCAAGTTTTTTTTTGTTTGCACAGCATCAAATCATACAGAAAGGTATAAAAAGAAAAAATAAAAATTTCCATCCTTTACCTCTATTATTTTCTCCAAAAGTAACCACTGCTGTAACAGTTTCTCAGATACCCATCCAGAAAACATGATTTTTAATATCTCCATGTATGAACATATACATGACTTTTACTCTGCTCTGTACCTCACTTTGTGCAATGTACCTTGAGACTTTAAGGAATCACTATTTACAGATATACATCATTCTTTTAAATGGATGTGTAGAATTCCTTTACATGACTACATCATTATTTAATTAACCTGTTCTTTATTAATGGACATTTAAATTATTTTAAAATTTTGTGCTACAACAGTTCTAGAGCCAATATACATTCATATATATGTATCTCCAAGTCAGGATAAAACATTAATGTTTATTTCTCCACATTTTTATCAGCTCTGGGCATAAGCATTTTATTCAGTTTTCTTTTTACATAAATCTTTGCTGATTTTGACAGGTGACACCTTGTTTTTTAACTTTCATTTATTTAATTAAGTAATCTATTTTATATGATTTGTTGCCCTGAATCACCTGTTCATGACTTTGACCTGGGTGTGTATCAGAATGTTTATCTTTTTTATTGGTTTATAAGGGAAAGATTGCATTCTTATGTGGAAATACAGAACCTGAGTGTTGGCTCTGAGAAGGGTTTTAAAACCATTTTTCTATATTTTCATAATTCTATAATAAACTCCACAGGGACCAAGCTAAAGTTTATATTGGTTAAAGCAAGTTTTCCTAGTGAGAGTACAGTAGTCCTCTCTCTCTCTTTTTTTTTTGGGGGGGGGGCACTGGGGATTGAACTTACGACCTCGCATTTTCCAGGCAGGGGCTTAGGCCACTGAGATAAATTCCTGGCCCTTCAGTAGTCCTCTCTTATCCCTGATTTTTTTTTCCAGTTTCAGTTAACTTCAGTCAGTGGAGGTCTGAAAAATATTAAATAGAAAATTGCAGAAATAATTTATAAGTTCCACATTGCATGCCATTTTGAGTGATGCAATGAAACATCACACCATTCTGTTTTGTCCTGCTTAAGAAATGAATCATCCCTTCATCCAGTGTATCCACTCTGCATTTGATACCCTCCTGTTAGTCACCCAGCAGCTGTGTTAGACAGTTTTGCCTCACTGTGACAAAATACATGAGATAAACAACTTAAAACAAACAATGGTTTCTTTTAGCCTACTGTTTCTGAAATTTCAGACCATGATCACTTGGCCTCATCATTTTCTAGGTCTGTGATAAAGAAGAACATCATGCTGTGGAGTGTGCGATAGAGTGAATCTGTTCACTGCATGCTGGCCAGGAAGGAGGGAGTGGGTGGGGACAAGGCATTGTGCCTCACCCTCTCCCAGTGACATGCGTCCTCCAACTAGGCCCCAATTCCTAAAGTTTCCACCACCTCCCAAAAACCCACTAAGCTGTGATCTTTAAGTGAATGAGTCCAGGCATGAAGTCAGGCATGATTCAACCGCCTACCAAAGGCCCTGTCTTTGAACACGGCTATGCTGAGGACCCAGCCTCCAGCACATGAGATTTAGAGGACACTTAAGATTCCAACTGTTAACTGTGCTCTTTCGGTTATCAGAACCACTGATATGGCATGGTAGTGCTTGTGGTCCAGTGACCCTTACCTTACTCAGCAATGGCCCAAAGTGCAAGAGGGCTGATGCTGGTGACTTGAATGTGAGAGGCTGTAAAGCGCCCCCTTTAAGGGAAAGGTGAAAGTTCTCAACTTCATAAGGAAAATTTATATGCCACTTGCTAAAATCCCTAGTAAATTCCTATTAATGTCTTAGTGTTTCCAGTTTATGAGCTTTATCATAGGCATATATGCATAGGGAAGGGCGTACCATATATGGTTGGTACTATCTGTGAATTTCAGGCATCCACTGGGCGCCTTCAGACATATCCTCCTTGGCTAAGGAGGAGGGTACTGTAAATCATATAAAAGATGGAAAAATGAAAGATATGGGAGAAAAAAAGTTAGTTTTCTAATGTCTCTTGCCATCCAAGAAACACTTTTAGGAAGACAGTAAATGTAGTAAGAAAATCAATCTTATCCATTTACCACCTAATCCTTATAAGCAACTCTTTGCTATCTTCTTAGCACACTTAAGTAAAAGTACTAAAAACTGTATCTTTTATATGTCTGACTTTCATTCATTTGGTCTGATTTCTCCTCATCCAAATTACCGTAGTTTTCTTATAGTACTTAAAAACAAGCCTGTTTCCAGAGTCAATGACATCACAACAATCATAACCACATTCAATTTCTCTCTGAGACATTTTCCTACTGGATGAGTAGCCTCCTTGTTTAAATATGGAATTTACTGATCATAAAATGGATTTCATCCAGACACAAAACATGAAAAAATGAACTCACGGGAAATGACCCTTGAAATCCACACCACCCTCAAGACTGAAAAGGATTTTCTATTTCATCAACTTTAGATGAGCCACAATAATAATAATACATAAAGCACCGCACAAAGACTCAAACATGGGAGAAGCATATCTCAGGAGTTTCTCCCAACTCTTGTTTTCTTAACCTAACTCATTCTCAGCATTCACAACCGTTGGCTGGGTGTTGTGGCACATGCATCTCATACCAGCAGCCCGGAGGCTGAGGCAGGAGGACCTTAAATTAAAGCCTAGCCTGAGCAATTTAGAGAGACTCTATTTCAAAATAAAAAATAAAAAAAAGGCTAGGGATAGAACACAGTGTGAAGTTCCTGGGTTCAATCTCTAGTACAAACAAGTAAAAAGCACCCCTCCCGCAGAATTGCA
>RJWT010054728.1:0-10248 GCA_004365215.1 Cuniculus paca
CCAGTCTGGACAGGTGTAGGTGGCCGGGGACCCAGATGAGAGATGTATACTCTTGGAGGTGCCAGAGAAGAGATGAGGAAAAGCAGGAGTCTGGAAGGTTCAAAATCAGAAGGAGGACCATTTAAACTGATAAGCCCAGAGGAAGGAGGACCTTTTCAAAGCTGGCAGTTCTAGCCGGGTGTGGTGGTACACGCCTGTAATCTCAATGCATTGGGAGGCTGAGGCAGGGGGATTGAAAATTCAAACTCTTAGCGGGGCCTGGTGGCGCACACCTGTAATCCCAGCACTTGGGAGGCTGAGACAGGAGGATCATTGCAAGTTTGAGACCAGCCTGGGCTACAAAGTGAGCTCAAGGCCAGCCTGAACAGCATAGTGAGACCCCGTCTCAAAGAGACAAGGGCTGGGGATTTAGCTCAGTGGCCTAAGTGCCTGCCTGGCAAGTGCAAGGTTGAGAGTTCAATTCCTGGTGCCGCAAAAAAAAAAAGAAAAAGAAAAGAAAAAGAAAATTCAAGCTCAGCCCAGTCAATGTAGCAAAACTCAAAAGGCTGAGGATGTAGCTCAGTGCAAATGGCCTGGGTGTCACCTGCCAGTAACGTGCCCACGCACACAGCACAGAGATGGTAGTTCTTGGGTGCCACCACTCTTGTCCATAGCCCCCGAATCCTCAGGATAACTTGCTGCTGTCTGCAGCACAGTTTCTGTAGGGGACACAGCCACAGATGCTGTGAGTCACCTGCACACCAACCTCAGTGCATTCAAATTCAAGATCAGTTCCCCCACCCTCCACATGCTCCCAGCCTATACCCTCCGGTTCGTAAATGCTGAAGGGGCAGGAGAGAGCATCCAGCCAGTCCCCATAATGCCTCAGGAAATGAGTTCCTTTCTGGGTCGTGGAACTTGGTTCCATACTGGTTGTATGATACCCCTGTCCCCAGCTTTCTGTGTCCCTAACCACAGATCACTGTGCCTTGTCCGCTCAGTGACTGCCAGCGTGGCTTTCCCCAGCAGGCAGGAGCCCAGGCTGGGCCTGGAACATCACCAGATACTGATAAAAGTGTCCAGTTTGTTGCTCCAAACAGAAGGAAACTGGCCTCGCCCTTGAGCCAAATCCTTTAAGCCCTCCCACATGCTGTCCCCCACCCTTCCCTGTGACACACCTGGCAGGACACTCCTTTGTCTTCCCTGCACCCTGAGGATACTGCAGTGCTGCATGCAAGTTCCCTTAATGCTTGGGACCGATACCCTGGCCAACAGGGCTTGTCTTTTGGAAACCCACCTGGCCCTATCAGGAAGGCTTGGAGACTTCTGGTGGGAGCTTCCCTGCCACAGCTTTTGGGGTGAATCTAATTGAGCATTTAGTGGCATGAAATGCCAGTGCTGTGGTCTATCAGAGTCCCAGCTGCTCTGGGGGAATTTGGACTCTGATTAGCCAGAGGTTGCTGTCTCCTTACTGTATAATCTGGTGGATGTGACCTGCTGGATGCATGTGCTTATTGTGACCCCTGCTGGTGGCCTAAGTACATAGAAAGGTTGGTACCTTCTCACCTGGGCCAAATTCACACAGCCACATCCATACTGCAGCCAGAGGAATGAAAGGGAGTGCTGCTCTCACCAGAGCTGCTAGGACAGAGGGATACCCAGTAGTGTAAAGTGCTGACCACCAGGACTGGTTAGTTACAAAGGTATTTGGCAACTCATGGTGAACTCGCACAACTTAAATAAGATGGGTTAGCATCAGAACTTTTTTTTTTTTTGGTACTGGGAATCAAACTCAGGACCTTGTGCTTGCCAGGCAGGCACTGTGCTGCTGAGCTAGATCCCCAGTAGAACCTATCATTGCTAAGATTTGTTTCCTGAGTAGAAGTAGTAATCAGTGTGTTAAAAACTGTTGTGAAAATAAATGAAAAAGAACTGGAACCGGGGCGGGGGATGTGGCTTAGTGGTAGAGCTCTTGCCTTGCGTGTATAATGCTCTGAGTTCGATCCCTAGCACCACACACACACACACACACACACACACACACACTTAAAAAAAAGAAAACTGGAACTAGAGTCAGAATCATGAAATGAAATTTTTACAACTAAACAAAAAAAGATTTAAGAGGGTTTATGGTTTGGGTCTTGAACATCACCAGCTGGTGGCGCTATTGGGAGGTAGGGTCTAGTGCAAGGAATTAGGGCACTGGGGGCATGCCCCTGAAGGGGATATTGGGATGCTGGTCTCCTCCTGTTTCCTGGTTGCCAAGAACTAAGCAGCTTCCTTCACCTTGTGATCTTGCTGTGATGTGCTGTGCTGCTTCAGGCCCAAGTGACCATGGACTGAAACTTCAGGAACTGTGAGCAAAAATAAACCTTTTCTTTTTTTTTAGGTTATCTAAGATACTTGTCACAGTGACAGCTAAACATCACACAGGGTTTAAAAGAAATGAAAACAAGCTGGGTGTGGTGGGAAAACTGGGGAAAGCTGAGGCAGAAGGATCACAAGTTTAAGTCCCACCTGATCACAAGTTTAAGTCCCTAAAAAGCGGGATGTAGCTCAATGGGAAAGTATCCCTGGGCTTGATCCCCAGTATCACACACACAGAAAGGAAATTAAAACAAAAATATGAGGCAAGGAAAGCAAGATGGGAAGGAGGGGAAGGGAAGGAGAAGAAAAATTGTTGCATTATTGGCATGTGGTACCAGCCTTGGACACTGCTTCTGCTTTAATCCTCAATGTCACCAGGCAGGCATGAAAATCTCCTTTAGACCTTCCATATGGACATTTGGATTCCTTTGCAATATGTCACCAATGGATCAAATTGGACATGACATGAGCCACGGTGCTGTCCTGACTTTGTCACCACACTCATGATCTGTGACAGTGCTTCCCCCTGAGGAGACTCTTGATGTGGCTTTGCACACTCCTCAGATACAGGTTAAGATAACCAGATGTGGTAGTGCACACCTGTAATCCCAGCACTTGGAAAGGCTAAGGTGGTAGGATTGCTGTGAGTTCAAGACCAGCCTGGGCTACAAGACCAGTTTGAGGCCAGTCTACACAGTGAGACCCTGTCTGAAAACAAAAAAAGGTTAAGTCCAGATAGCTGGGCTTGACAAAGACAAGCTCAGGGAGGGTCTTGTAACCCAGGTAATTGTCCTGGGGGACACCTGGGCAAACACTAAGGATACAGGGCTGAATGGACGCCTGCCACTATGAAGAAAGGCACTGCCAGTACCCATTCTGTGCCTCCCAATACTCACTGGCCTTGAGCTTTGGAACTTAAGGGCTTCCTCTGCTGCCAAGAAGTGTACACACACCTTGCAGATGAATCCCACACGTTGCCCTCGCCTTTAAAAGATACATGGCCACGGATACCCTTTATAACACGTGCCCCTCACTGTGCGCATTGTTTTTTGCCACTTTCTGAAGGAGTTCTAGATGTCTTTTGTAAGAGTTGCACTGTCATGGCTGCCTCAGTGTCCTGGTTGGATTCAAAATGTTTGTCTTACTTTTCTTGTTGCCGAGACAAAATACCAGGTACCGTAAGTTAAAGGAGAAAACCTCTACTGTAGCTCACAGTTTGTAGAGGTTTCAGCTCATAGTTGGCTGTCTTCAAGGCTGGGTGGCATGGCAGAGAAAAACCAGTTAATGGTGGGCAGGAGACAGCAAAGCAGCAGCAGGAGCAGCAAGCACTAAAGCAGAAACCTCTTTTTATCCTTTCCAGGCTACCCACCTTTTAGATGGCACCACCCACAGCCAGGGTAGGCCTTCCTGTTATCCACATCCAGAACTCTGTTTAACCAATCAGTGGGTGAATTTAATAATCCCGCTCTTAATCCCGGCCTCACACACTCTAGATCCAGCCACCTCTGAAAAGCCCCGCCTGTGAGCACACGAAGCTTTGGGGGCACATCGAGATACGTCCTAACAGTTGTGGGTCTTTTTGTTGTTTTTTGTCTTTTTGAGACAGGGTCTCACTATGCAGTCCAGGCTGGCCTTGGGCTCACTTAATAGCCCATGCTGGTCTCGAACTTGCAATGATCCTCCTGCCTCAGCCTCCCAAGTGCTGGGATTACAGGAGTGCACCACCATGCCTAGCTTTTTTTGTCTTTTTTGACACAGGGTCTCTCTATGCAGTTCAGGCTGGCCTTGAGCTCACTTTGTAGCCCAGGCTGGCCTCAAATTCAAACTTGTATCAGTCATTCAGCCTCATCCTCCTAAATGCTGGATAACTGCCTGCATAACCACACCCAGCAAAACATTTACTTTTCATGGTCATTTTGACTTTGGTGAGGATCCAGAAGTCACCCAGTGCCAGATCCAGTGAATAAGGTGACAACACACCATAATGTTTCTGGGGGCTAGGGATATAGCTCAGGGGCATAACTGCCTACCTGGCAAGTACAAGGTCCTGAGTTCAATTCCCAGTACAAAAAAAAAAAAAAGATACTGCCATGTTTTTGGGAATGTGACTTTCTATTGGATGGCACTCATCAGCAGCATTCACCAGATATTTTATCATATAATTTAAACAAAAGAGGTCTTCTAGACTGCTTCAGGCAGAGGCAAGAACAATGGGATAGTGTTTGAAATGAAAGGGCGTATTTTGTGGGAATTAATGACAATGTGTCTTTTTCTATAATACAGTCTTAAAATTTTAAACATTTGCCATATGTTTTTCTCATACTTCATATACATCTATAATTAAAACCCCAAATCAAACAAAAACAAAAGACGAAAAATAGGATGTGGAACAACTGAAACCTGTGCGCTGCTGGTAGGAACGTAAAATGGTGCGGACGATGGGATTCCAAAAATATTAAAAAAGAGGAAGAGGGGGCCAGAGATGTAGCTCAGTGGCATAAGCGCCTGCCTGGCAAGCGCGAGGTCATGAGTTTGATCTCTGGTACAAAAAATAAATAAAAATAAAAAGAGGAAGGGGAAGTGACTCTGGCCAAAGAGAACACAGAATCAAGGCCCCTGGGTCTCCCAGGCACTGACTGCTCCTTCAGCTCAACAACCCATCATGGCTTCAAGACCTCACTGACTAAGGGCAGACACTCGTACAGGTGGACAGTGACCTCTGGGTGCACTTGCAGTGTGTTGGGGCAGCACCATCTTGTCCCGGCTGTGGCGCAGATTCTGGATGGCACCCTACAGTTTGTACTGCCTTGCATGAGCCTCCATCCAGGAAGTTAAACCAAGAAGCCCTGAGGACCTGGGGGACTTGGACAAACATCGGCAAATATGCTGGTTTCTTGGAAAAATTTACTGTGTGACCCAGCAATTCCACCGCTGGCTGTGTAAGCAAAGGACCTGAAAGCAGCATCTCGGAGCCACCTGTACACACACGGTCACGGCAGCATTGTTCACCATAGTTCCAAGGGGGAAGCAACCTAAGTGCCCAACAGTGGATGAATAGGGAAACAAAAAGTGGTTACACATACAATTTAATATTATTCAGCCTTAGAAAGAAATTGAACACATAGCACATCATGGATGAACCCTAAAGACATGATGTTAAGTGAAATAAGCCAATAAGAAGACAAATACTCTGTGATGCTACTTACATGCACTATCTGGTATAGTCAAATTCAGAAAGAGAAAAGCAGAATGGTGAGGGTTAGGGCAGTGGTGGCGAACATATAGCATGTGTGCCACAGCTGGGCTGTTTGTTATCACTGAGAGCTCTAAAAGGTTCACCATCACTGGTGTAGAGATGCTGAGGAGGAGCAAATGAGCAGCTATTGGTAACGGGTGTGAGGAAATTCTGGAGCTTGGCTATACCACAATGCAAAGCTAAGCCTGGGTATGGTGGAACATGCTTTTAACCCAGCACTTGGGAGACTGAGAATCACCATGAGTTCAGCGTCAGCCTGGGCTACATAGTGAGTTGAAGACCAGCCTGAACTTCATAGTGAGATCCTGACTCAAAAACAAAAATAAGCACACGCCTATACTCTCAGCACTCAAGAGCCTGAGGCAGGAGCATCACCGCAATTTTGAGGCCAGTCTAGAATACATAACAAGACCAGGTCTCAAAAAACAAAATAAAATAAACAGTGTAAAGGTACTTAGCACTACTGAAGTGTGCACTTAAAAATAGCTAAGGTGGGGCTGGGGATACAGCTCAGTGGCACAAGCACCTGCCTGGCAAGCACAAGATTGTGTGTTTGATCCCTGGTACCACAAAAAAAAAAAAAGGTTAAAAAAAATAGCTAAGAGCTGGGCGTGGTGATGCACTCCTGTAATAGCACTCGGGGGGCTGAGGCAAGAGGATCATTGTGAGTTCGAGACCAGCCTGGGCTACAAAGTGAGCTCAAGGACAGCCCGAACTGCATAGAAAGACCCTGTCTCAAAAAGAAAAAAAAAACACACACACAAAAAAACTGACACATATCATTGTGTGTATATTACCACAAAAACACCAGAAACACAGATATAGGACAAAAAAAAAATCCCACTAGGAACAAAGAACTGTATTAAGGAAATTTTTAGCTTTAAATGGCAAGAGTCATAGATTACCTAGTAACCAGAGGGAAAACTGTGCTTTGTGGGTGTGACAGTTAACCAGGACTGCCATCTTGATTGGCTTGTGACCACCTAGGGGCTAGCAAAGCGTACTTCTGGTTGTGTCTGGGTGGGCATGGAGGCATGACCTTATCTGGTCCTTAGCCCCTTCCTTTCCAGTGCTCTTTCCAACCTGCTGTGGCTCCCAGCTGCCATGGAATGAGCTTCTTGGCTCCACTGTGGCCTTTCACCAAGATGTTCTAACCTTGGAAATGGGCAACTATTGAGCAACTCCTCTGAAACTATGAATCTAATAAATCTCCCCCTTTTATGTTGTAGATATCAGGTATTTTGTCTCAGTAATGGAAAAGTCAATGAATACAATGGGAAACAATTTAGAAGTCATCCCTATTACTGAGGTGATCACCACTAGTATCCTCAGCCAGTGGACAGGCTAGCATCTTGGGTTTCCTGATGTGCAGCAAGAACACAGTACCTTGATGCCTGGAGATGCAAGAACGTATCACCTCCATGCTGTTTTGCTAAAACTGTTTACCCTAAAGCTAGGCACAGGAAAACAATCACAGAAATCCAAAGTGGGATACTATGATAACGTAATTGGCCTGAACTCTCCAAGAAAAGTAAATTTAATGGGGAAAAAAGCAAAGAGGCCTACCTTAAATTGAAAGCTACTAAAGAGCTGTAACAATTAAATGTATGCATTGCATGTTTGTAAAAATAGAATGTGACAATATGGTATAAACTGCTGTTAGGCAATTTTCTGTTGCTGTAACAAAATATTTGAAAAAATTAACTGAAAGAGAGGAAATGATTATCTTAGCTCACAGTAACAGTGGTATAGTCCATGGTCAGCTTTTAGGACTGCTTTTAGGTCTGTGGTGAGGGAGAAATGTCTTGGGGAAGGGCGTAGTGGAGGAAAGGTGCTTACCTCCTGGCAGTGAGGAAACAGCTAGAGGAGAGCCAGGGGCAAGATACAGCCCTCAAAGGCAGGTACTATGACCCACTCCCCTCACCTACGCCCCACCTCTGGTTTCCACACCTCCCAATGCCGTCCAATTATGAATCCATCGATGACTTAATGAAATAACACTGATGAAGTTGGAGCTCTTAAAACCCAACCACCTTTGAAAATCCCTAATTCTGAACACATGAGCCTTCTTGGGGACATTTTAGATCCAAACCATAACACTGACCCTGTTGAAGGGTATACAGGCACTTTTACCACTCACTTTTTCTTTAGGTTTGAAACTTCTCTATCTTGGTTTGGAGAAGGAATTGCTGAAAATAAGTTAAGCATATAAACAAAGGGTAAGAAAAAGAACCACAGACTAAACCAAGGGAGCTTATGACAAGAGCAGAAATTAAATAGCAAAAAAAGTTACCAAGCAAGGGGAATAACAAAAAGCTGGTGGTTTGAATAGTAACAGACCTTCAGGATAAAACAGACAGACAAATATTTGATACAAAAGGGACACAATTTCTAGCCTGTCTGGGGGTGAATGCCTGTAGTTGCAGCGATTGGGAAGGTAAGGCAGGAGGATCACCATGAGTCTGAGGATGGCCTGAGCTACACAGTGAACTCAAGGCCAGTTTGAACTACATAGTGCGACCCTGTCTCAAAAAAAAAAAAAAAAAACAAACCTGATGTAGTCAAGACTACAAACAAGGCAATTTCTATAAATAACTTTGTGCCAGATATTTGAGGCCACAGTTAAAATGAGAAAATATGAAAGCAGTTTTTCTTGAAAATACAACTCTAAAACAGGAAACCTGAGTAATTTAAATTTATCACCATAAAACACTGAATTCAAAACTTACCCACCCCCTAAAACACTGCCAGGCATAGTTGGTTTTATAGCCTAATTTTCCAAAAATTTTAAAGATGAAAAACTTCAATTTTAACAAACCCTTACGATAATAAAGAGAGTAATCTCAACTGATTTTATGAGGTTTGTGTAACCTTGACACAAAAACAAGACAAGGGGAGAACAAAAAAAGGAAAAGCATGAACCATCTTGCTTATGAACCTGGGCACTAAAATCCCACCGAATATCAGAAAACCAAATCCAGCAATGTAACAAAAAATACATCATGACTCTTTTTATTCCAGGAATGCAAGTATTTTTTGTGTTTCTTTTTTCTCTTCTTTTTTTTGAGATGAGTATCTTGCTATTACCCAGGCTGCTCTCAATTTCTGGGCTGGAGTGATCTTCCTGCCTCAGCCTCCTAAGTATCTGTCTACAAGTATGTGCCACAGTGGTTGCCATGCAACAGTGCTGTGGTGTAAGAAAATGTCAAAAATACTTTTCCACCTTCACAGATTAAAGAAGAAACTGAAAGGTTTCTACCCTAGTATAAATTACTGGACATTATGGTGGTGGTCTACCCTGACTACCACCTCCTCCCTCCCCTTCAGCCCTGATTACAACTTCCTCCTTCGTTACCCTTACTTGTTAAGAGAATTCCAATTAGTTTCTTTCGGTCATCAATGCTTGCCTCAAGCGCAGCTCCTGGTCAGAGGTCACATAACACACCCCCACCTCTATATCCAGTGGGGGAAATAGCTCAACTGCACGAGTTGTGCGTTCCTCTCCACATGCTCAATAAATCCCTCTTTTTCTTTCTGCTTCTCTATTGCGCTGGAATACCCTAACAAAACCACATGGGTAGCTTCAACTGCAATTCCTGCTCCTTGGTGCATGTATGCCAAGGCTGGGTGATGAGGGAGGAATGCAGTTTGGCTGTAAACGTTGGTCCAAAAGCGACTGAGATGCAGGGACTAGAGGTCTCCAAAGACCCAAGGGTAACTGGAGGAGGGACCAGTACTGTTACAGGAAGCTGAGTTAAATAGAAATATTATAGGCAGTCAGACAGGGCCAGGCCCTTGAGGAAGCAGACACAAGAGGACCAGATGTCTTGTGATCTTGGAGGAGACAGACACCTCCCACTGTGGGCCAGATCTCAAGACAAAAGGCAAACTGAATGTAACCACACCCTAAGTATAAACATCAGGGATTGATATTCTAGATAGGCATGGATCACCTTGAGGAAGGCAGGAGCCACCATCCCAAACCCCTACAGGAAGAGTCAATGCTCCGTAAGAATGTTCCCTTGCTACATGACTTGCTTCCCCATTTGTCCCTGATTTGGTCAATTTTACCTGAACAATTAATCTTTTTTGTTGTTTTTTTTTGGTACCCGGGATCAAACTTACAACCTCACGGTCACCAGGCAGGCACTTAAGCCACTAAGCTAATCCCCAGCCCTTGTCTTTTTGAGACAGTCTTGCTATGCCATTTAGGCTGGCCTTGAGCTCACTTTGTAGCCCAGGCTGGTCTCGAACTTGCAAGGATCCTCCTGTGTCAGCCTCCCAAGTGCTGGGAGTACAGGCATGCGCCACCATGCCCAGCTCTGAACAATTAATCTTATTGGTTGACCAGTCACACCTCATGCCTGTCTGCCTTGTGAGTTCCCAGGTTTTCCCCATCTTGGACCTGTCTTACCTCGTGGTTTTACTCTATAAGTCCCTAGAAAAGCCAGAGTCGTTGGCAACCCACTCGGGACCCCTTCTGTCTCTCAGACAGAAGCTTTCTTTCTCTCAATAAACATATTCTGCTCTTAACCTCCATCGTTCCTAAAATTCATTCTTTGCTTTTAGAGAACATGAACTTGTACAGAACATCTAGTAGGTTGGAAGTTTCATTCCCCTATATCAGTACTATTAGGCAACAACCA
>RJWT010054729.1:0-10254 GCA_004365215.1 Cuniculus paca
TGGTTTTATTCTCTTCAAAATTCAAAAAAAATAAAAAATTTAACCATGCAACATGCAATCACGTCAAAAGTTACTACCATTGCTATTGCAATGGGTTTCAGCCAAATTTATAACCAAATTTTATATGTAATTTTATCTATCTCCATGATGAAAAAAAGACATTAAACCAAGAAAAGCTATCATGTATGTACAGCCTTAATTTTGAGGTTCTTTGAACAACTTCTCTCATCCTATGGAACCAGAATCCTGACTATACAATGGTGCTAAACATTATAAATCAACTTATTGCCAGAGGATAATTAATAATAATTATTTTGCTCCACACAAACATACACACACAGCCTGGGGATGATAAAGAATGTGCAGTATCATTGTATTTATGAGTCCATGAGACAAGGGAAGCCAGTTTTCAGAGAACCCTTCTTAGGAACAGTAGAGGCACCTGAGATGGTGCTATTTGCTGTCTACACATGGCTACTATGAATCCTTTGCAAGACTATCCCAATTACCACTTCTGATCATCACAGCAGCCTTTTCAAGTAGAGTTACCATCTCCATTGATTCAGATGAGAAAACTAAGACCAAGTTCATGAGTGAATGGAGAGCCAACTCAAGTGCGCATCCTTGCCAAAACCTTCTTACCCCTTGGGTTGAGTCACTTACTCATTTCTTGATGATATCTTAATCATGTGCACACCTCTTTGTGTCTGTGCACAAAAGATATAATGCTTTGCACATATCAGTCCTGCGTAGACTTTTACCGAATGAATGGAGCTCATAAAGACCCCAAGGCAGTATTAAAGGGCTTTTCCACAGTTGAAGAATTAGGAAGAAAGAGTCCTACCAATCAACAACAAAACAAAACAAAACACTATATCTCTACTCTTTTGTTGCCATTCATCCAACCTGTTTTTCATATCCACTTTCTTGAAAATATTTATATTTTCCTGTGTATCTACATGTATTTTATTATACATAAATAACCCTCAGGGATGGTAGGATTTTTGAAAATGTGTTCATCTTTGCCATGCTCAAGATGAAATTAAACATAGCACTTTGCTGTTTCTAGTGTTGCCCTATTTACTGTCATCTAGGATATTTAACCCAAGTTCCTGTGTCCGGAGCAGAGGCATGTGTCCAGTTCTCAGTGTTGTCTGCATTGCAAGCCACCCTCTCCCTCTGCTCAGTACCTCCTAATTGTGCACCTGTGTTGCTTGACAGTGGGATACAGTGTTGGGCAAAGTAGATTTAGAATCTGTCTCCACAGAGCTTGTAGTCTGGTAGGAGGTGGAAGTCTGCTTAGATAATTTGTGGGACCCAGTGCAAAATGAAAATATAAGGTTGCTTGTTTTTAAGGATGCCCAGAAGGCAACCATAAACCAAGCACAGGGCTCTGAGCACCTGCATCGATCCCCCACTAGACCACCACTGTGGTCTTGCACAGAACAGATGCTCAAAAATGTTTAATTAATAGAAGATTGTCATGTTAATAAGAGCTAAATCATGCTGACTGTGTGACCATTTCCACATTTTGCATTATGCTCTTCTTAGGGGTGCATCCTTGAGTCACCACATGGTACTGGAATGCTCTTCTCTTTATTTTTCTGAAGAAGAAAGAGGCTTTGAGAGATCAGGGAGCTTGCCCAAGGCCACTTGCCCACAGGCAGTGAAACCCCGAAGTCAACCACCGTCAGAGTCCGTGCTTTTAGCCACCCTGACACCTGTTCACTCAGCACCAAAAGCAACTATTTAACCTCTCTCCATCACATCCAGTCATGCCCCACCTCTTGAGAGATCCTCAGGTTTATTATTCTGATTCTAAATAAACTGAGTCAGCCAGCACCTGCTGCGCCCTGCCCTTGTTCCGTGTCAGACACCCCCGATCTTATGGGTACCTGCAGTCAGACCAGGCAAGGGCAGCTGCTTCCACTGCATGTGACACACACCTTGGGAGACTAGTCAGGCCTGTTACAGGAGATTGCCAGGACTAGGGAAGTTAACAGATTGAGCAGCCTTCATCTGAAAACCCTCAATTCACCATGCTTTGCACAGCTGTAGGATGACACAAGAGGAAAATTCAACATCTGACGCTGACGGGTCATCATCCAAACCCAGGTGCACGAAGCAGCATACAAAATTACCTTCAGGCCCTGGGTATTTATGAAACATACATGGGTTTCACATTCAGGTTTAGGTTCCGTGCCCCAGCTATCACATCATGTGTATTCAAATATTCCAAACTGTGAAAAGAAATCTGAAACCTGAACACTTCTGGTCCCACACAGGCCAGGTAAGAGATAGTAAACCAGACGTGTAGTGAAGAGGTTTGCAGAGTGCCTGGTGCACCATGTGGTGTGAGAGCCAATGAGGGTACCGATGCTCTTCTCACTGTGATCCACAGTCCACTGCGGTACCTAGCGGCTGGGGACACCGAGCCTCTCAAATGAATGGCTTGAAGCTAACAAGGTGGGAGGAAGCCCCAGTGTTATTACAGAATCCAGTTCAAAAACAAGAGCCTCCTTGTGTGGGGTGAGAAGGATGACCACACCATAATGGGGCTGCCAGCCCGCAGAGAAGGAAAAAGAAATTAAGTAGCCCATGTTGAGGAGAAGGAGTTAACCAAGCAAGGCCAGAGGGTACGGGAGAAGGGAACCTTACGCTCTGCTCTCACCTCTGTTTTCAAAGGTGACACATTACCTGTGGGTGATTATTTCCCTCTCGCTTTGGCTTGCAACTTGAAGTTTAATAGGATGATGATATATATGTATATACAAGACCATGAAACCGGAATTTGACCTGCTAGGTTAATAAACACTAGCAGTTACTGTAACTCACAAATTACAGGTCCCAATTTTCACAGCCGGGTTGCAGGCATTAATTAAAACCAGCGTTACAAATCACAGCATTTTGGAATGCCTGCAATGTTTAAATTATCAATGGTGTTGCCACCTTAATTTAAAAAAGCAACTTCCATCATTTTTCAAAGAACAGTACAGTAAGCTGGGATAAGACTATCGCTCATGCTCACAGTCATTAATGTGCTAGGAGCAAATGAAAGTTTTTAATGTCTTTCAATACGTCGGAGTACAAATTATCAGACTTGCTACTGGAATACCGGAGTTGCTGCTACCCATTATGAAATACAGAATAATTAAGGATATGCTACTATCAGTAAATCTTTGTTTTGGTCTCAGTCACTCTGTCTTTCAGCCAGTCTCTGTCTGTCTGTCTCTCTTCACCCCCTCATAGGGGTGAAAGCTGGTTTTGGGGAAGAGGAATTTCAGTATTATAGAATCATGTCCTTCCAATAGTCACAGGAGATAGACAGGTAGTATAATGTAGTATATCTGTAATATTAAAATTTCATGGGATGGGTTGTGAATGGGAAAAAGATGTCTGAAAGATTCCTTAGGGGAATGATAATGTTAAAAAGACGTGAAAGATTCTGCTCCAGTGGAAGACTTCTGAACACTTAATTTAGAATCATCTCTCTAATATGGGATAAAGAATATATTTTAATATTTTTCAAAATGAATTACACAGAAGAGGTAAGAAAGTAGACTGGATGGGGGTGGGGAGACAAAAATAAAGGGGTTCTACCAACCAGGGACCTGAGTTGAGACTTGAAGGTCAGTGGTAGTAACATGTGGGTCAGAGCAGAGAAAAGAAGCTATGGGTTGAGGGGAAATGTAATGAAGAATCTCAGGAGGAGGAATTATTGGAAATATATGTGGTTACAATAGGGAAATACAACTTCACAGCAGGTGATAAGGAGTAGAAGTTCTTGAAATAGTAGACGAGCTGATGAGAATGGTGGTCTCCTCACCTAACAGAAGACTGGAGCAGGGTACCCTACACAAACACTCTGGGGAATGTAGGGTAGATGATAGAAGTCATAGATGCTGAAATGTCTTTGGTTTCACTAAAGTGTTAGTGACGCACCTAGAACAGGTCTGAACTGCAAGCACATCCCTGATCAAGACTTTCAGCCAGAGGAGTGGGAGGCCAACCCTACTCAAACCCTGTGTGTGGGAGGAAACTGGAGGCAGAGGCATGTCAGAGGAAAATGAGAATGTGCTACCACCCAAAGAGCAGGGGATGGATATTGGGAAGTAAAACAACAGACTTTGGCCCTGGCGTCCAAACCCACGTTGGAATCTTGGGCACCTGGAACGAAATATCTCCCATCTCTGAACCTCAGTTCCTGCATGACAGGCATTAGACACAAGTGGCTCACAAAACGTTCTATCCAGGGTCCTTGTGAGGACAAGAGGATGTGACAAATGCAATGTGGCAGCACAGTCAGTTCTCAGTAATTTGACTCTTCTTCCTCCCGACTGAGGAATTCTGTGCTCCCACAGAAGCATCGTTCATGCTGATTAATGTACCCACAATAAGCAATTGAACGAAGAGAATCAGTGATGAAATTCATAATTCATTAATTGTGTGCCTTCAATGAGCTTATTAGCTCACTAATGCTGCATGGAGTTTTTCTCTTCTTCAATATCCCTCTTTTTCTGGACTTTATAGGGCACAAATACATTCCTATCTTCCCTTCAATGGTTATTTTTTATTTTGCTTTGATTTTTCCCCCTCCCATCTTCCACTGAATAGTGCCTGGTGATGACACAGTTTTCTGAGAGAATGGAGTACATCCTTCAAGGAGCCAAGCATCCTTGTGGTGCAGCCACTGAACTCATTGGCCAGGTCTGCCAGAACCAAGACCCACAGATAGAGGCCTCCACAACAGGTATCTGTCTACTAGCAGTCTGGATGCCAGGAACCCGACAGGATGGTTTCTTCTAAGGCTCTGTCCTAACTTTGCAGTAGGTGTCTTCTCCCTGTGTCTTCACATAGTGTCCCTCTGTCTGTGGTTGTATCCTAATGTCCTTTTCTGATGAGGAAACCTGTCGTGTTGAAATAGGGTCTACCCAAATGGCCTTATCTTACGTCATTTACCACTTTAAAACCCTGCCTCCAAATGCAGTTACATGCAGAGGTACTGGGGGTCAGGGCTTCAATGTTTCGATTTTTGTTTGAGATTTGAGGCACAAGTCAACCCATAGTGGCTATTTATAAGCCATTAGCCCATGAACAAGGCTCTTAAACACTCAGGAGTGATTAAAGCTCTTTATTTTTATTTTAAAGAGAATAAAAACAAAACAGAACAACCAGAGTAACACAGAACAAAGCCGATCAGAACAGAACAATGCAAGCAATACAGGTCTTCAAAACATAACAACAGGAAATTAACAATGGCTACCCTAGTGTCTCTTGTTTTCTTCAAAATGGTTGTTTGATAAAAGCTCTTTTGGATTCAAAATCCTGAAGCCCACAGAAACAAAAGGAAAACTTACTAAAGAGTTGCAAGATGTCATCCCTGAGACGGACCCAAAATCCAGCCTCCACCTGGGAATCAAAGTCTCTGACTCCATGTGTAGGGAACATAACACTCCTCTTCACTTTATTACATATACATTCATTCTCTCTCTCTCTCCTCTCCCTCTCTCTCCTCTCCCTCTCTCTTTTTCTCTCATATCTTTTTCTCCATTTGTATGTGGTCCCATAAAGCAATGGCAAACCTGCATGGCCCTTCATAACTAGTTTCAGTCCCTGAGTCATAAATCAAACTTTTAATAAAGAAAAACAAATCTAACTCTCAGTAAAGCAAAACAAATTACTCACTGGCCACTTCTGATTGGCTGATCTTGAGTCAGTGACCATTGCTAGTCCAATAGCAGTGTTTGAGCTACCTGGGCACAGGGCTGGCGGGATAAGAAAAAAGGCTCCCGTGACAGTCCATTCAGCAAGTAGTAAGGCAGGACCTTCCCGTGCAAGGGGCTGTGGCATGGACACATAGATATGTCATAGAATTAAAGGCAAGAAAAAAGCTAATAAGTGTACAGAAAGACAAAAATGATTACTAATATTCCCCTTTTCGAACAACCACAAAGAGCTATCTCAGACCAAGAGCTTGGGTTCTTGGTTACAGTGAGAAAGTTTGGCAATGTCACTGTAAATTAGACCTAATACCTACTTCCCCAAAGAATAAATAAGATAGTGAGTTCCACATTCTTTGAAGAATATAAAATTTTTGTAGAGTGAAAAAAGAGCTTTCTAATTAAATTGCCGTGCCCCTGTACCAGTTAGCTGTTGGTGCAAAATTGGCGGTGTAGCAAATCACCCCAAACACCAGTGACTTAAAGCAATAATCCCCATGGATTATCCTCATGGATCTGATGTTGGCTGACTAGGCTGGGGTCAGGTGGGATGACTGTGCCCCAGATGTCTCTCATCTTCTTCTGGGATCAGTGGATTAGGCAAGATCTATCCTCTTTTTGAAGATGACAGAAGTTCAAAAACTACAGCCAAAACATCTAGGCTTCTGAATGCTTAGCAATCTGTATTTAGCTTTTTCTCTTTAAATGTTATGCTATCCTAGACTGGACCACAACTAATAAATATTCTGTATTTGACAAATCCATTATTCATACTGTTATGGTGAAAACTAAAATACACTCAGAGCTCATGTTTGAATCCACATTAGTGCTTAATTTTCATTAGGGTTTCTCCAAAATGCAATTAGGGTTTAATTAGGGTTTCTCCAAAACACAAGGCACTCAAAGTTCAACATTCCTGTGAATTTAAGCAAACTTTTTCTTATTTAGTGATGTTTTAATTGAACCCTTTATTACACCCAGAGAATCCAGAGAATTTCAGAGGTAGGAGAAACTGGAGCTTAGAGAAATGAAATAGCTTGTCTAGGGTTTCAAAAAGGTCTAAAAGCATTGCTGATTGGGCTGAATGAAATGTGGATTGGATTAAATCTGGAAATTCTGAAGCTACTAGGGAATTATAGGTTAATATTTTTTATTTCTCTGTTTTGTTGGTGGTGGTGCTTTTGGGTCAGACCTAGATTGACTTAACCTAAGATGTTAGTTATCACGTCTCAGACCTCATCTACAAATCCAGAGATTAAGTGAAAAAGCAAGAGTTGTCTGCCAGGAGAGGAATACAGGAAAGGCGCACGTGAGTTGCCAAGTTGAAATCATTCTCTATCTGCTCTGCAGCTTTCTCCATAGTCTCTTGGCCCTAAAACTCTTTATGAATTCAGTCTTAGTGATTTAAGTACATGAACCTCTAAT
The DNA here is from genome assembly GCA_004365215.1 of Cuniculus paca. Classification (NCBI taxonomy): domain Eukaryota; kingdom Metazoa; phylum Chordata; class Mammalia; order Rodentia; family Cuniculidae; genus Cuniculus; species Cuniculus paca. Next base: position 7,146 of record RJWT010054729.1, read on the forward strand.
TTTGGTGCTTCTCTGCTAACCGGATCACTAACCACAATAAAATTTCTAGTAGAGGAATAAGTGACAGAGAAAACATTAAACAGTCACATACCTTTACAAATTATACAGCTCATATTCAAAACTCAGAACAGAATTAAAGGCAAGAAAACTGCTAATAAGTGTACAGAAAGGCAAAAATAATTCCTAATGGTCACCTTTCCAAACAAGCAGCCATAAAGAACTTTCTCAAACGATGAGGGGCCAGATCCTCTTCCCCTCCATAAATCATTTCAATAGTCAGGTGCTTTCCCCACCCTCTCTTGATCTTTCTGAAAACCAAACTGAGATTCTCTTTCTGAAACTAAGCTCTTTCTTACATCCTGAAAATACCAAGAATGTATTTTTATTGTTCTCTTGGGCCTTGGTGAAAGCACTTGGGTAAGTGTAACAGATTCAAAAAATGCAAATGATCAAACCTCATTTTACAGTCATAGCAGAAGCCAGCGCCTCCTGCTAGCAAATGAAGTCTCCCATCTGGGAGGGTTGGAGTTTGCTCTTCCTGTTTACGCAGCCCATCCCAGGTACCCTGGGCCAAGGTACACCGAGGCTGCAGCACCCAATATAAATCTCATGCCTTTGTTGTCTGCTTCTCAACGTGGAAAAAGGGTATGGCTTGTGAGCTACAAGCATTGCCTCAAGGTTCATATTTTCATAAGTGAAAAATGTGATGAAAAGGGACGTTTGCGCGCCTCCAATTATTACAACCCTTTTCAATCAAGGCACTTTGTTGTACAAAATGGGAAAAAATAACTCCCTTGTGGATATCACCACTGTCTTTGGATTTTATATTTTGTACACTCCTGGCTTCCCTGGCTGAGAATATTTCCCCTCCTTCCAGCCCAACTCTACACCACCTGGTGTGTACACATTTTTAAGAACACGATGGTCCTCTTTTCAAGGATGCACAAAGTCAAGCTGAATGATGAGACCTTGTGAGTTCTGTTGTCTTCTATGAGCTGGCAAAACTGGTCCTGCTTCTGACTTTATTTATACATGAGCATCATCGAGGGCCCTGCCCAGTCTGTCTATATAAAGTCTAATCCGATAGGTTGACTTGAAGCTTGGAAATTTGACGTACAAAAAAACCTCACACAATCTGAATGTAGGGGCTCAATGGGCAAGACTTTGAGAAATGCTCATTTGGTGACTGCTTTGGCTAGAATAGAGTTTCAGTGTGTCCTCCAAGAATTTATGTGTTGCAAGATTGGGGCCCAGTGTGGCTATAATAATGGGTGGCGGGGTCTTTAAGAGGTGAATCTCATGAAAGGTCCTTAGGTCATTGGAGGAAGGCATAAGCTAGTTCCTGTGGGACCCCTGTGTTTCTCTGGCTTCCGGTCTCATGTGGTCCCCTCCTTTCACACAGGCTTCCATCATGAGGTCTTCACCAGAGATGTGTCAGTGCCAGCACCATGCCCTTGGAACCCCAGAACTGTGTGCTTTTCTTTATAAACCACCAGACTTAGGCAATCATGACAACAGCATAAAACTGACTAATACAGTGACTACACAAGGGCTGTCAACCACCAGAGCTAGGTTTGAGTCCTTACACCATCACATGTTAATTGTGATGAGCAAGTTACTTCTCATTTTGTTCCTCAATTCCCTTATCTGCAAAGTGGAGTGATAATATATGCATCACACCACCCCCATGAGGCTTAGGTGAGAGTTCACGGATGGTGTCTGGTGGAGCTCCATTATCTACCTCCTTCCACCCCTTTGGTCTGGCTTCAACATTTCTTAAGACGTCTGTGACTCATTTCTTATTCTAGGAGATGATTCAACTGAGAACAGTTAGCAGGAAATGGAAGGGTCATATGGAACCTTTTTTTCTTTTGCTTTGTTAAATTTTTAAATAGACTGTATTTACAGAAGTGTGGCAGTCATGCATACATATATTTTAAGGAATGATCTTTAAAAGAGTGTGTTCCCATCACCAAGGTTGACAGAACATCATCGGCATCGTGAAGCCTTCTGTGTGCTCTTTCCTAATCTCACCTCTCTCTTCCACCAGGGTAACCACTGTCCACTAACTACCATTCCCACACATTGCTTTCACCCCTGGACCACCATCTGGAAATTGGTTAGAAACACAGATTCTTAAGCCTCACTCTTTGATCTGTGGAATTGGAGCCTCTAGTGGAGAGACCCTGGATTATTACAAAGCCCTATGCGTGATTTTGATACACATTGACTATTACAGCCTTATGGCAAATCGTGTGTGTGTGTGTGTGTGTGTGTGTTCCCCTAAATGATGCTTTATTTAGTTTTGCCTGATTTTGACCCTTATATCAATGAAATCAGACATTATGTGTTTTTTTGCTACTTGATATTTTCCTCTACATTATGTACTTAAGATTCATTCATATTTATATGTGTATCCATAAGGCCATGCATTTTACAGCTATTTAGTATTCATTGTTGAATATATCACAATTTATTTATACCTTTTTAGAGCCAATAGACATTTGGGGTTTTCCTACTGTTTCAATACTCAGAGCCACGCCACAGTGAACCCTCCTGATTATTTAACTGTGCACCTGTGAAAGAGTGTGTCTCTAGGGAAGGGCTCCAGCCTTGTACCCATCATAGTGAATATGCAAAGTGATGGTATTTGCAAACAGGGGTAAACAGGCTTCTCCGGCATATGGCGGATTCTCAGGCTTGGTTCTCTGAACGCCTATTCAACTATCCTTCTGTATAAAGAGATTGGAAATCTTTAAAAAAATAATCCAAGACTGGCTCATTGCTGAATTTCCAGAAGCAAAGGAAATTTTACAAACACAAGATGGGGAGGCCAGAGAGGCCATAGTCAGCCTCCCTGCGGCACTGGGCCACTGCGGCTGCAGCTAAGAGCTCCCCCGGCAGTCCCTCTGTGCCCACCTGCATGGAGTGGAGCATTTACTGTCAGTTTTTCTGGGTGAAGATGCTTTATCAGGTTAAAGAAATTCCCTTCTACTCCTAGTTTGCCAAGGGTTATTTCATCCTTACCAGCAATGGCATTGTCGTAAGAGTAGCTAAATCACACGGGCTGTTTTTCTGATACCTATTGAGATGATCACATATTAATACA
>RJWT010054730.1:0-10244 GCA_004365215.1 Cuniculus paca
TGAATATTTGCCATAAATAAAAATTCTCTTTCAAATCAGAAAGAAAAAAATTGCTCAATAAATGGTGTTGGGAAGCAGTAAAATGTATGTATGAAATCCCTGTATAATCTTATCGAAAAGAGAATACTAAGTAGTTCTAAAAATAATTATTAAAGAGGGAGTCTTTATACAGATGAGAAGGAAGTATGTGGAGTCTGGGGGAAGGGCGGGTAGTGGGATGCAAGGGGAGGATGAATGACCAAGATGCAAGGGTATTTGTAGCAATCGCCAAAATTAAAAGAAATTATTATGCATTGCAAACATATACTAAAATAAAATCTTCAAAATTAAAGGAGAATATGGGATGGGATAATTATCTTCCCATAGGCTAAGGAAAGGATTTTTTTCAAGGAAACAGAATTAAACTGAATACATCACAAGTAAAAACCAATTTAAGGGCAAAATAACTATTAACAAAATTTAAAGAGTATTTGCACTCAGGCAGAAAACATTTTCAATACTATAATAACCAAACAACATCAAGGCTATTATGCTAAAAATAATATTATTATCAAAAAATAGGCACAGAATTTGAACAGGCACCCTACAGAAGCAAATATACAATGAGTATTAACTATAAGATTATAATGAATTCTACTAGCTATTAGGGAAGTAAAATTAAAACAATGAAGCAATACTATTTCATCCATGAAACTTTCAAAAATTCCCAGTTATACAATATTATAGGTATGTATGTGTGAAAAGAGAAAATTTGACCTGTAGAAGATGAGCTTATGTATTAAGTATTCTGGATGGGAATGGTTTAATTTGAATGAAAAAAAGGAGAATGTATACTTCATGATTTCAGGACTACTGTTACTGAGACCTATAACAGAGATTTCACATACTTTAACATTTTTTAGTAATATGCTTATTATGGATTATTTTTTCTAACAATTATAAAACTACATTTGATTATATATCCATAAATTGGAGAAGTATAATTTAAGCTATGATTTAGTTTATTCTTCAATTAAAAGAAAGATAGCTTCACCTTAGTAGAGATTTCCGATATATTTTAAATGAAGAAAATAAAAGAAAAGTGTTGATATTAGGTTGAACATAATGACAATCAGATAAGAGAAAAGTAAATTAAAGTTGAACAATACTCTGGATATTTAGGGTTGTAAAAACAATGTAATGCACAGATATGTATGCTGAACGGCAAAAACTTCCTCTGAAAACTCAATTAAAATTTTTTTCAGAACATTTAAAGTTTCGCAAAGATTATACTGTCATACTGCTTACTCGATACTTTTTTATTAAGCCTATGTGCAGTTGAGAGATGTGAGAATATCAGAAATTTAATATCATTATAGAATATTTGTATAATTCCAAAATTCTTATGTGAAACCTAATCCATAATGTTGTCTTACTTGCAGGTTTAGTACTTGGGAAGGTAAGGAGGTAATAGGGCTATAGCCTTCATGATTCAAATTAATGCCCTGGTAAGAAAAAGCCAGGTGACTGGACACCTTTCTTCTACCATATAACAGATACAAAAAGTTGGCTTTTCTGCAACCAGGAAGAAGGTTTTGTCTAGCACTCAGTTATGTTGAAATCCTGATCTTGAATATCCAGCCTAGGTAATAGTGAAAGCAATCTTCCATTGCTCATAAACAACCAAGGCTATACTATATGATATTTGTCAATGAAATTCAAACTGAGTCAACCACAATGCCAAATTAATACAGATTTTAAAGACTACTATTTGTCGAAAGTTTAACTTGTACCCTGACAATGTGCTGTATAGATTACACAAACACAGCAGTTTTTCAAGAAACTTTTAAATTGCTACTCAGAATCAAGTACAGGGTGAAGACTTAAATTCAAAATAGTCTGGTTTTAAGGTAAACACAGCTGCTGGTGTCTAACTGTTATGTATAAAGAATTTGCTTGCAAATATAGTTATTTTTAATTTGTAATAATTGAATCTTGAAAATAGGTTATTTGGAGATATTCTAGGTAAAGATTAAAAAATTATATTCTAATCAAAGTGAAAATTTATATAAGTGAGAAATGAAAAGAATTTGAATTAAAGAAATGCTATGATCAAGTTTTGAAAAAGTTTCCATATATGTTTAGTTTTTATTAAAGCTGTTTATTATTTCTTTTTTTGGTACATGTTTGCAGTACAACATGAAATCTTAATTCTTTTTTATCCCTTTTTTTCCCATTTACTTTCTTCCCCCTATTTCTTTCTCTTGGTCCCCTTCACTTTTCCAAAAAAAATCTCTGTGCTTCTTGTTATCTATCTTTTTTTTTGCTTTTTATTTATATGTCATATTTTTATGGAATAGAATCCTTGCAATATTTAGTCCCATGTATTTCATTTTTTTTTTCGGATTCCAGGCATTGAACTCACAACCTCATGCTTGCCAGGTAGGCGCTTGTACTGCTGAGCTAAATTCCCAGCCCTCATGTGTTTGATTTATTGCACTTAACATTATGGTCTCAAAGGGCATCCATTTTCCTACAAATCACTCAAATTATAAAATAGACCAAACTATTTTCAACATTATGCTGTAGTGATACTAACATATCATTATTATTGCTACCTTCTATCGGTAGATGATAGATTCATCAACCGTGGTGGATGTCTGAAACTGTAGACAACACTAAATTCTGTATACACTATGACTTTTTCTTTAGGTGCTGTGTAGCAAGAGAAGCAATTGGACCTAACATTTTATGTGCTGGTTCCTCCTTTGCATCACTACTTTTGTGCTTTGGGGATATTATTAAGTAACACAAGAGTTAACTTGTATATGAGCATTGATACCACAAAAGTTAATCTGATAATCCAGATGGTGACCAAGTCTAGTGGACAGGGAGCAGATATAATTTGGATAGGCTGGAGAAAGGGAAGATTCCAATCTTAGATGAGATGGAACAGGACAGAATGAGATTTTATTGTTCTGCTCAAAACAGAGAATAATTTAAAATTTATAAAGGGTTGGGGATTTAACTCAAATATAAATAATTCATGCTTGCCTAGAGTATATTAGGCCCTGGGTTCTATCTTCAGTACTACAAAAATTTTAATAAATAAGCACCACTTATGAATTGCATATGTTTGGAATTTTCTATTTAAGAATTTTAGTAATCACTATTGTCCATTAAAAATAAAATATAACATGAAATCCATATGAATTATCTAATATAGCACATAAACAATATGTAACAATGATCTAAAAGTATCATTGTATTGTTATTTTATATTTGAGTGTATGTGTTTCCATATGACTAGCTAAATACATCTGCACATCTCCAGCATAGGATTGTGGATAGAGTGAAAATAGAAAGAGGAGACTTACATTTTCTTTTAGATTTCTAAATGTTTATTGAAATATTACACGCTGATACTTTGGTAATTTAAAACAAAAAAGGCGAAATACTGCTTCAAGTGATTTAATCAGTCAATTAATGGTTTATGGTTGAAAACATTGTTTTGATTGAGTGAAAATGAACTGGAAAACAAAATCTAAATATTGCATACGTTTGCTGTTACATTTTTGGATGTGACTGTAGAAGTTGGATAGCAATTTAGGGTTCTCTTTTTGCTTACAAATTAGGACAAGTCCAAAAACGATGGCATGGCTGCCAGATGTCTCATAAGAAATCATACAAGGATTCGTAAGCTTTATGAAAAGGAAAAATTAAAATCAATCAACTGTTAGCAACTAGTGTAATGTTTTCTAAATTATGAAGGTTAATGATCTTCAAAGCATGGTCATTTCAACAGCAGCATCAGGACTACCACCAAGGAATTGCAATATATTCATATTCTTAGTTACTAACACACTCCTATTTACAGAATCTCTACTGTTGGAGCCCACTGATTTGCTGTTAAAAAAGTGTGCTTTGCAGGTGTGATGGAAGCCCAACATTGAGAAATGCTGACTGGTGTAATTGCCTTACCCTCTTGGGTTTGTTTCTCTCTGCATACATGTCAGTAATTGCTATGGAAATATATTAAGATAGAGTCAACAGGCAATTATCTTTGATATTCAGGGAGGAGAATGATTTGAACAAGAGAATGCCTTAGATGTTCCCCACATCTTGCTTTAGGTGCTAGAGTTAGATTGCACATCACTATATATATATATATATATATATATATATATATATATATATTTCTTTTTTTTTTTTAGAGCCCCTAATTGGAATTGGAATTGACTGTCTCTTGTTTCATCGCCTTAATTTCCCTGCCCACTTTCTGGTAAAGGTGCTAATGAGCAGTAAAATAGCCTGAGGGCAAACAGCAGGAGGGAAAAAGAGAAGTGCTGTCTTTCAGAATAATTGAGAATATTCTACAGTATCAGAAAAAAAATTAAAAACCCTCTTCTTATCTTAAAATGTAACATGCTACCGTTAAATTTATTTTTTAAAGAATTTAGAGTAGAACTTTGAGCCAGTATAATGGTATTAACATTTCTCAAGATCACTGTCTATTCCTTCAATCACCGGTTCAACATTTCTCATTTCCTCAGTCCTGTTCATGTAGTTGTTTCATCTATTCCCTCTATCACTGCTATCAACAAAGCTTTTATTTCCTTTACTCTATAAAAAATTTTTCACTGCAAACTTTCATCTCCCGGTTCAATTGTTTTTGAACGCTACTCTAGAAACTTACATAAAAACAGATGAGTAAAAAAGAAAAGTACAATACCTTTAAATGACTTTAATTCTAAAGGAATTTCAGGGGTTGAAACTTCAAACAAACCTCAGTTTGAAGAGTATTATTTGACTACTGTTTCTGTATTGCTTTCAGCAAAGTAGTATAAGGAAAAAACTCCTTTGAGAAATTCTCTTGTGATTTTGATTGAAAAGAAAAATAAAATTTCCTATTATCAACACAGTCATAATCACCCCACACTCTTTTTTTCTGTATTGTTTTATATTGAATTCATAGCATAATCCCTCTAAAAATTTCTGATATACAGTATCATTAATTCATGAACCTTTGAAATGAGCTTTTGCGCTTTTTCAGATATGAGTATTGCAAATTATCTACTTAGTAGAGTCCAAATTAGTACTAAGATAACTGGCACATTAAACCAATGATATTGATGAGATTTTAATCATTGTGAGTACTGATGTTCAGGCCAACTGTACTCTCAGTGTTAAAACTACTGTAGTAATCCTAATTCTCTTCCTGCAAGGTTGAGCCATGTATCATATTTGATGTGATTTATTGATCTGTCAAATATCATCATTGAAGTCAAAATACAATAAAGCAAGCACAAAAGATATAGTTACTTGATAATTATAATTTTTCATGTTTCTACAATACGGAAATGTAAATTGAGATACAAATGCTATGTATTTAGTGTAAGTTAAACATTTCTGTTAAAAGCATGATGTCTTCCTTTATGCTTAAAATCCATTTTCTTGGGAAGCCTTTATGTAACTTTCTTGTTAATCTTAAGATGAATTTAAATTTTAAACAATATTTGCTGATTTAGATTGCCATACTAGAGATCGAACTAAGGACATTTTACTAAGCTATTATTTCCAGTCCCTTACTTTTTGTTTTTTAATTTTAATTTTGAATGATAAGATTGTCTCTCTTTCTTTTCCTTTTTCTAGGCACTGGGGATCTAACCAAGGGCTTTACATAAACTAGACAAGCACTCTACATTGCACTACATCCCCATCCTTAATTTTTGAGACATGGCTTTGCTAAACTGCAGATTTCTCAAACTATGCTTTAATCTTGGATCCTCCTGCTCTGAATTGCAGAGCAGGGATTACAGGGGTAACACAACTATGTCTAGCAAGTTGGAGTTATTTATTTATTTTTTAACAAAGATAACTTTTCTCGTATTATTCCAACAATTATTTTAAAGCTTTATGTCTCAAAGTTGAATTTGAATTCAGTGAAGAGTCAAAAATATATGCGACCAGTTCTTGTAAATGAAATAAGTAGTCAAACCTTAATGGAAATGAAAGAAAGGCAAAAATAGAGGAATATTTCTGTAGTGCCTGTATAAACAGAAGCTAAAGAAAATATTATCTTTTGGTGTTTGAAAACCATCAATGAATTAGTTATACGCTATAATTTTATTTTTTTCCAAGAATTGTCTGATGTATTCATGTGCTATAATATCAGTGATAAAAGTTTAAAGCAAATGCTCTTTCATAAATTTATATGTTGTCAAAAGTATTCAATTCTGTAATATAGACTAATCATCCTAATCTGCAAATCCAAAACCCAAAATGTTCCCAAACCCAAAATACTGCAAAGCCCAAAATACTCTAACATCCAAAACTGTTTTTTTGCACCAATATGATGCTACATATGGAAAATTTTATACCTGATCTTATGTGAAAGTTCAGAAAAAACACAACCACAGTAACAATAATTATACATAGTTACCCTTCGGCACTCTATAGAAAGTGCATACCAAAGACAAATTAATTTGCCTGTAGAGATGGGTGTACTCCTAATATATTTCATTATATATTGTAGACATGCCAAAATTTAAAAAAGATCCAAAAATTCTTCATCCAAAGCATATTAATAAGAGATTCTCAACTGGTACAATCAACTTTCACCTTTGCCATGATCATCCTGATCTACTTTGTGGACACTGCATTCAACAACTTATTCTTCCAAGGTTATTCTTTGTTTCATTTTTATGGAAATAAATGTCTCTGAGGTCTTCCTTATCATCTGGAAAGTAGTAAAGAAAATATTTTTTTGAAAATTGAATTTAGCCTTAAATACATCCTGAAAATCTCTATTTTAATTTTTGTAATGCATTGTGCATGACCGAGCAGCACATTTGTCTAAAACAGTTTAAGGCAGCATCTTCAATATCCTTTTAATCCCTGAATTCTAAATAAAGATTTATATTTGTTTGCACCTGTCACTGGAAGAAGAAACAAAGCAAAATGTATTTTTAATAAACCCGTTTTAGTTTTGCTATTAAATATGTGCAACCCTAACTCTTTAAAGCCAACAGCTGTTCTCATATGGTGCAACTGCTGCTAGATTTCAGGAAAATAATTCCTACCATTTCTAATTCAGGCTTTCCCACATGCTTGGAGAATCACTAACACCTGGGAATCCAGAGACTTCTGGCTATGTTTAAATGCTCATCTTGATTATTCTTAGCAATTTATTTATTTATTTAGCGGCACTGGGATTGAACACATGACTTCGCGCTTGCCAGGCAGGTACTTAGGCCACTGAGTCAAATCCCTGACCCTGCAATTAATTTATTTGATTGTGACACACAACAAATATATTTATTTTGGGGAACTGGTACGTATGTGTATTGCATCTTGATCCTTTTTGCTTCGAGTTTACTCTCTTCCTTTGTGTCTCCCTTCTTAAATTCCCTTCCCATCTCCACAGTCCATTTTTTTTAACATTGTGTATTTTGAAAAGAAAACCAATTTTTAAATATTGATATCAAAATGCCTACCTCATTAATGAACGGTTACTTTTTTGAATACAATCTACCTTATAACTCAGTGGCTTAAAGCAACAGTTTATTATGTTCACATATTTTGCAAACCAGAAATTCAGGTAGAACATAGCAAGGATAACTGTTTTATGATCCATAATAGATGGAGACTCAGCTGAGAAAACTTCAGGGATGGCATTCACTCAGAAGCTGAATCTGAAATACTCTGCTGGTTCCTTAATTTGAATATGTAAATCATAGGCTGGATGACTTCAAAATAAAGAATGTGCCATGAACCTGCTGCTCACCCCTCCCAGTGTAAGTGACTTTTTCACAATAAGAAGCTCTGCATAGGAGAACTTCATTCATATCTTCAAGTTTGAATAGTTCTGTGAATAAAGCAGAAGTTACATGACCTTTCACAGCCCCAAACTGGAAAATATGCAGTATCACTTTAACATAATGATTGAAAGAAAGAAGATAGTCAAACAAAGAGTAAAGGGCATAGCCTCCAACCTCTTGATATAAACAATTTAAGGGGGAAAATGGACACTTTTCAAAGTGTCACACAATTAAATAAGCAAATAAATAAATAAATAAGAGTTGCATTTTCTTAATGATGCCTATTTCTCTACTTTCATTTAACTATGAAAGACTTAATAACCAATGAAAATGAGCCAATAATCACAAGGACATACATTTCAGCATTTGAGTACATAATACTACTAAGCATTACAACCTACAGCAGTCTATTTAACATTTGTGTCCCTGAAGAATAATTTATACATAATACCTAATAGACTTCATTGTATCTTCTTATAAATTTATATTTTTTAAAAATGCTCTTCTCAATATATAATGAACATGTAATACATGTACATATTTAAACTGTACAATTTAATAATTTGTGACATACAAACCTCTGAAATAATCACCAACTCAAGCTAAAGACCATGAATCACCTTTGAAAGCTTTCAAGAGCTAATTTTTTGATTCATCATCTGAAGCCTACTGGCATGGTAAACTGCTTTCTTTCACCATAGTTTGCATCTTTCTGGAATTTTATGTGTACTCTATGGATTTATGGGTGTATATTGCATATGTAGACTCACTGTATATGGTCTGATTATTTTTCCAAGTACAATTATTTTGAGATTTATCCATGTTGTTGTATGTATCAATAGTCCAAGGCTTTTCATGGCTCAGTAGTAATCAATAGTATTGATATACTGCAAATTGTTTATTCATTCATCTACTGATGGCATTTAGATCGTTCCCAGTTTTCATCTATTTCAACAAAGTTACAAGGAAACCTTTATGTTCATAAGTAGATACATGATTTCTCTTCTCTGGAATAAATGGCTATGAAAATAACAGATCACTGATTTGGTATAAAACCACTGAATTTCTTGTGAAATTAACTGTGATATCATTTGATTAACAGTGGATTTATGAATGTATATATAGATAGCTATATATTAACACCACCATAACTTTGGGAGTATTATGTAAATATTAATTTATCATTTTGTATGTAATAACTCTTTGGACTGAGTTCTTCAGAAAATGCATATTAAGGTTTTTGCATATATCTTTCCAATTTTTATGGTTATTCAAATTTTACCATTTTTCTTTCTGTATCTTATTTCATATTAGTGTTAATTGTACTCCTCAGATTTTGGTTTCACTGAGAAATTTTTTGTCTCAGAACATATTTAAATCTTAAACTTTTCAAAGGGTCAGAGAATCACATACAAATACATATATACATACACACAGAGGATATTGTTGATTACTGTTAAGAGTTCACAATTTTATCTGCACGATCTATTTAGTAGAAGCAAGTACCTTATTGATTTCTTCTTGTCATTATGACAGTTACTCTTCATTAAAACTTTTGATTATAAAAATAAAGCATTTAAATGAAATAATAGCACATGTTAGTAATAATTTTGCCTTTTAAAAATAGCTATGTTGAGCTGGGGATTTAGCTCAGTGGTGTAAGTGCCTGCCTGGCAAATGCAAGGTTGTGAGTTTGATCCTTGGCACAAAAACAAAACAAAACAAAAAAACAAGTATGTGTTTGCCAATAGTGTTGTGTTTGGTATTTGTGTAGATGGAGATTTACTTCCATTCCATTTGTGACTTTGATCTGTGGCCAAATAGATCATGATGATGTGCTGTGCATTTGGAGCATGATATATTTCCAAAACTCACTTAAAACTTGCAAAAATAGTATTTAAATAATCTTGAAGAATCAAGTGATAAATATTTTTCTCATAACATTTTTGTCTCATCATGTTTTGATTAGAAGAACATCAAAAAGAACAATTTATTAAGAAACTTTTTGCATCTAATTGAAATGTATTAATAATTAATGATTAGCTTACTAAAAGGTACTTATATTTAAAGAGGAAAAGGATTGAGTATCATATATAGCGTCATCAGAATACCTTCACAGAAAATGTTGCTAAAGTAGAGAATTGACTTTAGGAGAAATGATGAAAAGTTTGTCTTTGATCTGTTTTGAGTAAAATCCTTATTTTATGATGAAAATATCAGCATTATGTCTGCTAAATCATATGACATTAATAACAACACAATGTCAAGAATCTCAAGGATTATTAGGAAAAATGAGACTATTTTAATGACATGAAATCTAAATAAGATGTAATGATTTGCATTTCTAAGGAGAAAAAGTAAGACTTCTTTCATTAGGAGTGAAGTATCACATAATATGCATTAATGCTTATGAACAAAATTTACTTTAAATTTTGTTTAGTGATT
>RJWT010054731.1:0-10244 GCA_004365215.1 Cuniculus paca
AGTCCTAGCTTTTTGAGAAACCTCCAGACTGACCTCCACAGTGGTTGCACCAGTCTGCACTCCCACCAACAGTGGAGAAGGGTTCTTTTTTCCCCACAGCCTCTCCAGCATTTATCGTTGGTGGTTTTCTTGATCCTGGCCATTCTTTCTGGAGTGAGATGAAATCTCAGAGTTGTTTTAATTTGCATTTCTCTAATGACCAATGATCCTGAACATTTTTTCATGTATTTATTTGCCATAGAATTAACATTTTTGAGATCCACTCATCTTCTAATATATTTCATTTGTTCATCATTTTTGTTGCTAAATAATATTCCATTGAATGGACATATTGCATTCCATTTATACATTCAGCAGCTGGCAGATATTTAGGTGGTATCTGAACACTGAATACTGTGAATAAAGCTAAGTATATCCTCAAATAAGTCATTATTAGAATTTCTTGTAGTTAGTATACTAAATTTCACAAGATTCTTGGGGTTTATGAAAACTTTCCCCTTTTAAGAAACTGCTAGATCGTGTCCAAAGTAGCTGAACCATTGTATGTTCCCACCAGAAGGTATGGAGTTCCCAGCTCTGCCACTTGGCACACTCTGCCATTTGTATTGCAGTCATTCTAGTGTGGGTCTCTTTGTGATTTTAATTTTCATTCCTCTAGTGACTAATGCTATTGAACACATTTCATATACATTTCTAATATTATGTCTAATTCTTGTAAGTCATACTTATCACATATATGATACACAAGTGTTTTTTTTTTCCCAGTTTTTGGCTTATCAGTTTGCTTTATTTATTTTATTTTATTTTAAAGAGGATAAAACAGAATAAAACCAATCAAAAAAAACCAGTGTAAGTGATACAGGACTTCAAACCATTACAAAATCAACAGTAGTTACCATAATGCCTTTTGATGTCTTCAAAACAGCTGTAGATACCTTCAGACATAGTAAAAAATCAAACAGAACAGAATAGAATAGAAACAATAAAACCAAGACAATGAGTGCAGCTAAGGACTACAAAACAAGCCAATGGTAAATCCAAAATTACTACTGTAATATATCTTTCTATCTTTGAAATAGCTTCTCTGGCTATCGGATTTAGCACAATCAAACAAAACAAGAGAGAGTAAAACTCAACCCAACAAAACAATGGAAATGATGTAGGACTTCAAAACAAGACCATAGGGAATCAACAATGGCTACCACCCTCAGAAGGAGATCCCCCCTAGAAGCCAAACTGCACACCGCTCTCTTCCGAGCAGATGATCAGAGCACGGGCCCTAGACCTGTAATGCCAGTGAAACACCAAAGCACCACAGGCATCCAATTGCGTTTCACCTCGATAGCTATCATCTCAGCCTGTGTTTCTCCAGATCAGCCAGTTGCTTATGGCTGGGGTGGGGGATCGGTACTTCTTGTTTGCCAGCCCGCAGGCTGGAAGGGGCTGGGGTCTGGCTGTTCCCAGTCCAGCGGCAGCCCGCACATGGCACTTGTTCCCAGACTGGGCTTGCTTCCTCATGTGGCCTTATTCTGTCTCCCGCCAGTCCGTGAATCAGTTCACTTTCTTAAAAGCATCTTTTAAAACACAAATTTAGTAATTTTAATGAATACATTTTATCAATTCTTTTCTTTTATTTGTTTATTTTATTTATTTATTTATTTATTTATTTATTTATTTATTTTTGTCTTTTTGAGAGAGGGTTTCACTATGCAGTTCAGGCTGGCCTTGAGCTCACTTTGTAGCCCAGGCTGGTCTCGAACTCACAACAATCCTCCTGCCTCAGCCTCCTGAGTGCTGGGATTACAGGTGTGAGCCACCACGCCAAGCAATTCTTTTCTTTTATAGCTCTTATTTTTAGTGTTGAACCTCAGAACTCATTGATTAATGAGCTCATGAAGATTTTCTTTTTTCCTAAAAGATTGATGGTGTGAGATTTTTAATTTTTGATCTATGCCGCATTTAGGTTTATTTTATTTTTTTCTTTTTTAACCACACTGTAAGGATCTCAATGTACTTCATTTAAAAAAATTCACAAATGGATATTTAAATGTTCTAGCACCACTGAATGGAAAGGCTAGGAGTTCTCTGTTCAGTTACCTCGTCTGAAAGCAGGTTGACCATGCATAGGCTCTGGGCTCTGGGCTCTACTATGATGGGCTGATTGAGTTATCTATGCTAATGATGATAACACATTATCCTTACTACTGTAGCTTAAAATATATATCCTCGAGAGAGGCAGTATTCTCTAACTTCATTCTTTTCCAGTGGTGTTTTGGCTAAGCTAGGTCCTTTGAAGTTGAGAACTCATTTTTCAGTTTCTATGCATACATTAAAAGCTTGCAGAACCTTGAAAGGGACTGGATTGAAGCTATCAATCAATTGGTGATAAGTGGCATTATAAAAATATTAAGCCTTCAAATCCACAGACATTAATATTTTTCCATATATTTATGCTTCTTCACATTTCTCAGCAGTTTTGTATAGTTTAGTGTATAAAGTTTGTACTTCTTTTGAAACATTTATTCTTAATTTGCTTTATTTTCGATGCCAAGTTTTGTTGTTAATTACTAGTCTACTTAGGTATTCTATTACTTTTTGAGTTGATTATGGTAATATATTCACTGGGGATTCATTTATTTTATCTCATTTGCTTCAATTATCACATAAAGTTGTTTATATTATTCCCTTATTATCCTCATACATTTTCTATGGTCACTCAGTAATGAAGCCTTTGTTGTAATCCTGATTTTGTTAATTTGTCTTTTTTTTTTTTTAAAGTCAATTTGGATGTATATCAATTTTGATCTTTTCAAGGTACATTTTTTTGGATAATGAACTCATTGCTTTGGGTTTCTGCTCTGGTGATTTCTGCTCTGATGTTTATTATTTACTTCCTTCTTCTTACATTGATCGTAGTTTGATCTTCTTCTAATCTCTTAAGGTGTCACCTCGAATTATACAGATTGGAAATGTTTCTGCTTTCCCATTACAGGTATTCAAAGACACAAATTTCTTTCAAACTACAGCTTGAACAATATTCCATAAGTATTTTGCTTTTAATTTTGTTTAGTTAGCTATATTAACTGAACAAGTTTAATCTTCCCTGTCCTGTTTTCTCTGATCAACTCCATATTCAGAAGTGTACCTTTAAATTTCCAAGTATTTGGGGTTATCTAGATTTTTCTCTATTTTGGATCTAATTTAATTTCACTACAGTCAAATATCCAACTTTGTATGATGCCAATCACTTTACACTTACCAGGAGTCTTCTTGGGACCTAGAGTACGTTCTACGCTGGGGAATGTTACATGCCATTCTTTGGGTCTTCAGGAACAAACAGACAGACTGGGAGGTGGGACAAACACTACAGTTTCACACTGTCCATGTAGGAAGATCCCTATTTTTTTCTGAATGAACGTTTCTTAATTTATTGTCTTCCTTTTGTTGATTTCCAGAGTGTTGCATGGCCATTTCTGATTATTTTTTCCCCAGTTTTCTAGTTGCTTTTTGAGATGCTTGAAGAGTTCCTCATGTGAAGATTTTATGAATCTTATCTTTGCTTTCTTCTGTCCTGGGCACTGGCTATGTTGTGTTGTTAAGATAACATTTTTCCTGATGCCTTGGGTTCTAGCACCTTGGGAGATAGGCTCGACTAGATCCAGAGACGGCTGAGTCAAATAAAACACAAAGAACCTTCAGTCCTAATCTCTTAATCTTGTCATGGAAAATAAGCAGCCTATTCAAGCATTCATTAGCAATCTCAAGATGTCTTAATTTCCCCCATCTCAAACCAGTTGCTGTTTGAGTCTCTACTTAAGATCATCTTCTTTATAAAGTTGCTCCTAATCATTTCAACTGACTCTAATTTCCCTTTTACTCCTTCAGTTCTAATTTTTGCCATTATTTTTGGAAATTAGACTGATTGTATCGTATATTCATATCCTAACTATTCTTTTTGTGCATTATTCTCCCTTATACCTCCAGGGAGATTATATTTTTAGGGGGGCATAAGCAAGGCTGTTATTATTTTCCGTGTCTCACACATATGACTGAAACCCTAGATACAGCTGGTGCACAATGTAGAACTAATAAGTTAAATCGAGTGTGATCAGGTGAATGGTTGGCTGATTGGTGATCACATCCTATATGTAGAAAAAGCTGGCTTCATAAAAAGATGTTTTATGTTCTTTGTCACCCAGTGACATCTCCGTGTGCCTTAATCTCCCTGTGTCTTAAAGTCCAGATAGACAAACTCTTTCTGGATTCCCTCCTTCCTGTGCCTGTGCTGTGTCCTGTCTTATACCTGGGGCATTTGTCCCCTGCACCACAACTCTTTATTTAAATGATGTTTTTTCCTGTTGGTTAGATGTGAGTGCCAGCTTCAGGCAAGGATTTATGTGTGAAACCTCATTGGTAGAATGCTCTACTGTATAACTAACTTGGTACTTGTCTACTAAATGAATGAATGAATGAATCATTGAGGCTCAAACTCATCCTTACAAATTTCATTCAGTCTGCAGAATATAATGGTCCAATGTAGGAGTTTACCCTTGTAAAATTAGAGGTCAGTGCTGCAGTGAAACTCACAGAGGATCTGGAGCCTGTGTTCCTTTTCTCAGTGGTACCCTGAGGTCCAGGCAAGGTAGAAAAGCTCTGGTTGCTTGAACAGCAGCAGTGGACTGTGGATGCAGTGAGTCACCTGCATGTGGGGACCAGTTTTCCCTTGGGGGTGCACAGGGAAATGGTGCTTTGCACGTCTTCCAAGCAACTACTGGCTTCATCAGAATCCCAAATTTCATGGAGTGCTTCTCTTTTTCTCAATGAATTTATATTCAAATCCTTTCGCCAGCCGTGGCACAGCTGACCCTGTAATCACTTGTTGGGTAACAAATTAACTGGTCCACTCGAATGGAAGAGTTACCAGGTCTAACAACCAAAGCTTTCCCTTTGATGAAAAGTTGTTAATAGACCCCAAAGAATTGATTGGCCCTTAACAAGGAAGTAAATCCAAAACTAACAGGAAAATGTAAGCCCGATGTGATTTCTCTAACCAAAACATGAAGCAAATAGACCCCACTTTTGGTGAAATGCACAGCCACTAAACTTTAATGACAGTATCAGTTCTGCTTGCTGAGGGCGATTGTAAGTCCTTGGCTCATCTATTATAAAGACTGGAATCCAGGCTGATTTCACAGCGCGTGGCAGGGGGCTGAGCATTAGTGAGCTAATGCGGGCCATATCCTAGCTGTACTTAATGAAGGCGGCACCCAAGGCCCAGACCTCCAGCAGGCAGCTCATTTACTTATCTAATTCAGGCTTCACCACAGAGCACTGCGTCCGCCACCTTGTTAGGGTCTCCAAGCATGTTAACCTCAAATTAAAAAAAAAAACAGTGAAAACACAATGATAGATTCTCCAAATCAAAGTGGGTGGCAAACTGTCAACCGGGGATGTGAGGGGTACTTTGCAAAAGAGCATGAACTGGGTGTGCCCTGTTTGTGCAATAAATAATTTTAAAAGGTATAGCAGTGAATACCACTTGAAAACAAAGCACACCAACACCCACAGGAAACATAAATGCAGCAATTCTATTTTTGCTGGAATTTGGCTCTTAATGAGGTCATGCCCAGACCCTTGCCTCCTGTCTTTCCCGAAGAACTGGTGTTGACAGTTCATACAAGATTGCAGCAGTGTTTCTCAGGCCGTCTTCCCCTTCACCCTTCACTCTGTCCCTCTGCGCCCTACTGGCTCTTCCCATGGGAGGGGAGAGGGCTATAGAGGAGAGGATTGTAACTGCTGTTGCTTCAGACAGTGTGTTCTACCCTGGTGTCTCTACCAGATGCTCTTGTCTCGTTGAATCATGACAAGTCTTTTTTTTGTTTGCAGTGCTGGGGATCCAAGCCAGTCTCGAATACGCCAGGCCAGTGCTTTACCACTGAGCCCCTTCTCCAGCCTTTCTTGTATTTTGTATTTGGAAGCAGAGTCTCATTAAGTTGTCCAGGATGGTCTTGAACTCCTAATGCTCCTGCCTCAGTTTCCCAAGTAACTGAGATACGTACAGACACCACCACATCCAGTAAGCATCATTACATGTATTTTGGAGATGAGGTCTTCAAGACAGTGCAATTAACTGACCCGCTGGACTTCCACCATTGACATTGATTTTGGGCACCTCAGTGATATCCTTTCCAGGCATTACCTTCTGTCTTCTTTAACCAAACGTGAGGGAAATGAAACACACAGCCCTAGACCTACTGTGACATCCTAGGGCTTCTCTGTTGGAAAGGAGGTGCCACAGCAGGGAACAGAAGTCCAGAAAAAGGGACTTTATCAGTTTTTTCACCTTCAGTTCTGTATGAGTAGAATACCTTTGAAAAGCCAGTTACAGTGGACACTTCTATAGCATGACTTAATAGACAACAATAACAAAAGTACTGGAAAAGCCAAGGATCTTCTTTCTACTGTGTTATATGTACAGTTCCAGCTGTGTGCCTCAAACACAAGTAAACAACACAAACCTAACAGTTTTTGATAAAGAAGTATGTTCACAAACATTCTTCTCCTGATCTATTTTATACGCTAATCTTTGTCTACTCATTACACAAAGTGTTACAGCGTCGAGTGGAAATACCAGGGAATAAAATTTTATCCAGGCTATGATTACAACTAGGAAAAATTACGGACTCATGTGGACAGTAATTGGGAAGGCAAAGTGGAAGCAGTAACTTGTGGGTGTGGGGCGATTGGGGTCTCTTTCTTCCTCCTCTTTGGTTTCTGTTAAAGCCATTATGGTGTTGTTTGTGCAATAAATAATTTTTAAAGGTATAGCAATGACTACCAATTAAAAATAAAGCACGCCAACACCAACAGGACACATAAACGCAGCAATTCTATTTCTGCTGGAATTCTGGCTCCTAATGAGATCTTTAGTCCTCGTCTACAAGTCCAGTCAACCCCCAACTAACTGTGCTACAAGAAGGAAGTGCTGAGGAGGGTCGTACTACTGAGCAATGAGGATCCCACCGAATACTGCAGCGGAAGACTTTCTGCCCTCTGTGGGTCTGATGGTCTAACGGACATCATTTGTGGACAGGTTCTAAATAACTTATACTGACTGCCTTGAAAATGTCTATATTTTGTCTTGCATAGCAGATTCTGACCCAAATTGTGGTCATTACCCGTATGACCGTATCATGCCATTTGATAATGATCAATAGCATAGCAAGATCTCGAGCTACTAAAGTGGCTTTCCGTGTGTGTCTCTTGATAGCAACTTCGAGCATCTGTTAGAAATACAGAAATTCTGGGCCCTAGATTTTCTGAGTCAGAAGCACTGGAGCTGTGCTATAAAAAGCCCTGCCGGTGATTCTGATGTTTGGTGAATTCTGAGAACCACAGGACTAATACGTTTCAGAATGTTCCCGCCCACAAGGAGCGGAAGTGTCTGACAGGCTTAGCTTTTTCAGTAGTGAGCACTTAGTTCACAGCGCTGACTTCCCCATTTCAGGTGAAAACGATGAGTTATTAAAATACAGTGTGTTACACGGAAGGGGTGGTGCTCTAGGCTACAGTATTAGGCAGCATTAACATGTGAGACTGAATTAATGTGCCAGTTTGCCCTGTTTTTCAGGGTTTGGAGTAGACAATTTAACAAGAGAGGACACAGACGGACCATAGCGGAGATGGCATCCAGGAGCAGCAGCAGCAGCACATGCCTGAGGAGGGGAAGTCTGGTCCTGTGAAAAATCTTTCCAACCTTAGACTACCAGACCAGTCTCTGATTCATCAAAACCAGCTTGATCCTCCCTGGGAGGCAGCTCGAATTCAACCCCACTTGGAAGCAGAAGTTGATGTAGCCGCTTTCAGAGCGCATTAAGAATTTGGTATTTTAAACACACCTACTTGGAAGCCTCCACTTTTTTTTAGTAAAAGAAACCCAAAACACTGCCTATTTATGGTGTGCAAATCTGTTTTCAATCAGAGCAAAAATAACGTGCAGCTCCAGTCTTGTCCTCAGGTATAATTATAAATCATTAATCCTGGGTTGAGCTCGGCGGAGTGTGGTTTCATCCTAGGATCCCTGTAATCCCCCCAAGAATACAGGCCTCTGTGCTTCTGTGCTTCCTCACTGAGGGTTTATTAGAGAAAACACCCAGGAGGGCACAACCTTACCCAAGGCTTATCAATGATGTCACCCACAGCAGCGACACGCAGCACGGGATGTAAGGGTCTGTGCGTCCTCTCTATGTCACTCTGGGTTGGGCTGTGCAGATGCATGTCTTGCTAAAATTGAGCAGCAGGGTGACAGAATGGTGATAATCATAAAGCTGCTTTCTCATGAAATGAAAATTGGACACTAACGTCATCAGTGCACATTCCCCACCCAGGTAGGACCCAGAGAGCTGCCCTAGACTGCGCTGCAGGAAACTGCTTTCTTCTTCCTCTCCTTCTTCTGAGGCTACACATCTTTCCTTGGGGACTGCAGCCTGTGTGGGTCACCACCTTTCTGCCTCTCATAGGACTCTTGCCCACACCTTGTCCTGCTTCTGCATCCTAGGCCTGTGTGCTCTTCTGATTTGTTCATGGCCATGCAGGAAACCTGGACAGCAGACTGGCTAGGACAATGAACTCCCAAGTTACAGTGCTGGAGTTCAAATCCCATCTACACTCCACAGTCGCTCAAGCCTCATGGTGGCCAACTTTTGACTGCCCTGGGGTGGGACTTATAGCTATTTCCCATGGGGGAAGTGAGGTCAGAGAGGACTTGGGTGATAATGCACAGGTCTACTCGTGCATGGTAAGGATTTAACTTCCTATACCTTGGTTCATCATCATTATCGTCCTTGTCTTGCACTCAGGTTACCTCTGTCCTTCCCCAAACAGGAGGCTAAAAGCACTGGCCGCATTCCACTGGACCCTCCTCTGCTGGACCTTATGTTTCTCTCATGAAAACACAGACAACGTAGCTCCTTTTTATAACAGACTTTGAGGAGGTCCCTCAGGTATAATCTATTTGTTCACAATCATCTTTCCATTTCTTTTTTGCTTTCTTATTGAATAACACAGAAACTTCCTTCTTAGAATGCACATACTATAGAAAAATGCTTTGCCCTTACCCAGAGCTCAGCGGAGCTTGGCTAACCCCAAACACAACTTCAGCTCCATTTCTACTCGTGACATTGAAGTTTCTTTGCCGCCCCGGTGTTCAAGTCCAGTATGCACATTCACCAGTCAATTAGTCAGTCAGGGCGATAAAAGGGCAGCACGGGGCAGGCAGTGTGAGCTATTAGCAGGGCTGTAATACGCCTGCGAAGAGGAAAACAGTGACAGGCTTCGGGGCGTGGGTGTGGGCGAAAGGTGTTTTATGCAGCCCTTCTGGGATATCCTCACTTTGGAAAACAATTTTACAGCCGCGCAGTTAAATTAACTGGTAGTTAGAGGCAATTATGCGATAAAGTAAAAATATTTATGTTCGTTTGAGCTCCAAAACTGTCACTGGAAGTGTGACAAATTTTTAAGTAATTTCACCTGCAACTTTTGCAAGAGTCTGTGACTAAGGGCATAAAATCAAAACAGGTCGCCTTCATGATATAAAATCAAACCTATCTCTCCTTGTAATTTTGCTCACATTTGACGCTCGTGAAACGTCTCATGGTCATAGCTCCCCTGCATGGAAATCTTTCTTTTCTAAACAACTGCAATTTGGAATTTAAGATTTAAAAATGGCAGTGCCTCTGAGAAACCTAAATACTGGCGCATGCAAAGGCAGCCACGTGTGCGTATGGTTCTTGGTGCCTTGCCTTATGTACACACTTTTTCCCTTTTCTTGATGACAAATAAGCATAAGCTCCTACTTTCCCTCTTTTTTATGGTTAGAAAGTACGATGAGTCACAAGCTATAACGAGAGGAAGAAATCACCTGCTATCATATCTTCTACACTGCTATTTTTATGGTTGCTCATTACCAATTTTGTCTCTGCCCATGTTCATTTACATTTTTACACAATTGCAATCATGGTGTATATACAATTTTGTGTGTTTTCTTAGTGCTTTACATTGAGCATTTCTGGTGTTGTTGCATAGTCTCCATAATCATTGTTTTAATAGGCAGCAAAATAATTCTTTTGGATGGCTGCACCGTAATTCATTATTCTTTTCATCTCCTGTCAGGCACTTAAATGGCTCCCAGTATTTCACTACTGTACACAGCAGTGAAACATTTTTTCACTCATGGCTCTCTGTCT
>RJWT010054732.1:0-10247 GCA_004365215.1 Cuniculus paca
TGACAATGAAAGAGAATGTTGGGAGTGGGCTTGTTTCATCTCTACTTTGTTTACATTCACTACCTCATATGTAAGGCTTATAATTCATTGACTGATATCTGTTGTGTGAAGTTTCTCTTTTATTTTATGAAAGAAATGGTTGTTGTCCAAAAAAAAAAAATCAGAAAAAACAAGTGTAACCAGTCTCTTAACACTTATCCGTACAGTTATTCAAAATATATTGTTCTGTTTGCCATTACTGCTTTTGTAACCTTTTTCACATCTAGAATGTTTTGTTGCTATTTTTTATATAACCACACAAATTAAAAGGTACTTTTATTACTTCTCTCTGTGAGTCAGCTCTGTTTTAGACAAAAATGGTACACATGTTCAAAAGTGCTTTAGTTTTTTGATTCTATGATTATTTCTAATTTTAGAAAAGTTTATGCCAACTTGGAATCAAATTAAATTAAAAATTAAGTAAGGAAGTATCATGTTGAAGTGCCGTTGCACATGTAAGTTGATCACCTCCTGCTGGCCAGAAGTAGATACCAGGAAACAAGAAAAAGAGGAAGGGACCAGGGACCAGATAGAGTCCTCAAAGTCATGTCCCAGTGGTCCAGTTCCTTCAATTAGGTTTTACCTCCTAACAGCCCATTCTGCTATGAATTCATCAATGGGTTAACCTATTAGACAGATCAGTGTCCTCACAATTCAGCCACTTCCTCTTAAGTCAATTTTGCAACCAATATTAACTAGCACAAAATCTTTAACATTTAAATTATGTCACATCTGAATTATACTATTAACTACTTGCCTTTTAAAAATTGAAATTGGAACAAAAGAACATAAAATTAATAAAATGAATAAACCATAATGTACAGAAGTGGCCACCACTCAAGGAAAACATTAAACATATAATTAATGGCAGAACGACTGTGTCATTATAGTGATTAAAAATATCTGCATGAAATATATTGTTGCATTTATTCACTGTAGTGGTCCGTTTTGTGTTACCTAGGCAGTCTAAATTTAAAACAGAACACACACATGTAAGTCTCAAATTGGGAGGATAAAAGACCACACTGCATGATCTATGCTGTAATAACAGTTCCTATGTTTGGGTGTCACATCAAGTCACATTGCAATGTTGGGGTCTCATGTATGAAGACAAGCTTGTATTTTAGATCGAAAAGCCAAAGAGAGATTCTTGAAGAAGAACTCACTGCATTAGGATCATGACAAAGCACAACATGTGATGCTGACCCCTTGCAGGATTATAGATTTGTTTGTTTATTAGCTATATTATCTAGTATTTTCCTCAGTAAGCATTGTGTAATAAATGAGCGATAATGGAAAAATTATCATTTTTTCTTATTGTGTATTTTCTGTTTTGAAAATGTTGTTATATCTATGTATTCAATAGGCAAAGTCACCACTCATTAGCAATCTGGAACTATCAGGGCAGTGAATTCATTCTTTACAAAAACTTTTATTTTTTTCCCTCTGATAATTCTTTTATGGAAGAGTGATTATGACAAGGGTAAAATTAGTGAGTCATTCAATAGTGTAATTTTAAATTATTAAACTAATGCATTAGTTACAATGATTCTAAGTGAAATAGGTCTTCCAGTGTCAAAAAAAAAAGCACATTAGATTCCTGAAGAAATCTCACAAATTATTTAACGATTCGTCTAACCTTGAATTCCAGACTGAGGGACATACGCCAGTAAGGTTACATTTTTGGAATCTGAACATTACCAGAAGTATAGTATAACATATTTCCATAGACCAAAGCAAGAACTTTAGTTTATTATATTAAAAACATAAAATTCATTCTGTCATAACTTTCCCCCTGAAATTATGATTTTAAGCTGCAGTTGTTATTTAATATCCCATTTCATAATTTGTCCTGAATGAAAAAGGGGTATCAGTTCCAGAGCAAAAAGAAATGATCATGTTTGATAAAAGCCAGGCAGAAAGCACATGATAATTTATATACTCTGCTTTGTTTCTTTTGCCTTTTATTTTATTTTTATAGAAACTTAACATCTGCTCTGCATGGGTCATTGTTTCAAATATATTCATGTGAAAGGACATAAAAGGGATTGAATACTGCACTTTGATAATCTTGTCTTCAAGAAAATTTGTTACTATTTTTGAACATATATAATACAAGAACTGAAAATCTACCAATCCACTAATGATTATCTGCTGTACTTTTTATAAATGTTTACATATATTTGTAGCAGTCTTACTGGTTTACATAAAGCACATACTTATTTATCTCCTTTGTGCATCACCAGACATATGGTATGAAAGAGTGAGATACTGACTTTACCACTCCCTTTTCCAGTCAGGGTGATGACGTGAGCTAATTTGGACAAAAACATTTTCTATGAGTTTCTAGAAAAAATTTCCCCCCAAATAAATGCATTTCAATTTTTACAAATAAAACGACATGTAAGTCAAGGGTAAGTACATTGAAAAATTCTGCAAAGGGACCATGTGAGGAGTAAAATACATGAGGCTAAATGTGGCAGAAAGGAAGGATTATGAGAACCTAACCCCTTGAGTGACTTACAGAGCTTCTGAACCACTGACAGCACTGTCTAACCTCAGACACCTTTTGTTGAAGCCACAATTCATCAGATTTTATTACTTATATCTAAACATCATCCTAATTGTTAACCTTCCTTAACATTTCATTTATTCAATAAATATTTGAGTACCTACTATATACAAGGTAATTTGTTTGACTGTGTATGTGATGATTATTAAATTATTCCTCAATTTAAGAGCATTTAGGTGAGTACAAGTTAATATGAAAATTACCATTATGGAAATGAGGACACCAAGAGAATCTATTATAGTAAGAAAAGTCATAAATTGAAGCCCTGCAAACTGATGAGTACCTATTTAGGCTGAAATGTAGGGTTGCAAGCAATGCAGACAGAGGACTGTACATGCTCACACTTGCAGTTCATGAACAAGAAGGAGCTTAGCAAATTTCCAAAATTAGAAGTGTATTTCTAGTGATGTTATCATACTGTAGTTTGGATAATAGAACTACATTTATCAAAAAACAGGAAAAATACAAATATAATATGGACAGT
This sequence comes from Cuniculus paca, assembly GCA_004365215.1. Classification (NCBI taxonomy): domain Eukaryota; kingdom Metazoa; phylum Chordata; class Mammalia; order Rodentia; family Cuniculidae; genus Cuniculus; species Cuniculus paca. Next base: position 3,096 of record RJWT010054732.1, read on the forward strand.
TAGAAGAGAATTGGTTTCTAAGCGTCCTAGATGGAAGTGAACACACCTACTTTCCTTCTTTCCTTAATGATAATCTTTTAAAACTGAGAACAAAGAAGAAAAAAGTAAAACTCATTTATAAAATTAGTGCTAATAGAGTGGTAATGTGATGAGACAAAATATTATAGATCATATGTATATCTCAATGGGTTAAGCTTTTAGTTTATTTTAATAACTAAATTTTATAAATTTCCATATGCTTGGAGGTTTGGAAGAGTTAGTTTTATCTGACAGCTAATATTATCTTAAATGTATCAAACACAGAGGACTGCTCTAATCTTATATGTAGAATTCAAAGAATTATTACATTAAATATATTGAATTAATCACAACCCAGGTTAAAAAACCCCAGAATTTGAACAGCAACCTAGAAATACTAATTGTGACATCATTTAGTAACTAATTCCACCTTCTGCTTTCCAGTCTTCCTTGATTTTAAAATTGAAAGAAATTATTCAACATATATTTTTATTATTTACATCAAGATGGTTTTTCTCCCAAACATGATGTTTTGTATAGTAATAATTGATTCATTTTCCTAGGTCAATAGCATTTTAGATTACATACATAGTGATATATTTCTCCATCCTAATTTTGATAGGCATTTTAATTGGTTCAGAAATAGATTATAATAGTTTTAAAAATCAACTATCACGAACAGTGATACAAGGTATTACTCTGCATCATTTTGTGCATGAATTTATGCATATCTATGCATCACTGTATCAGGATTGCTGTTATGGTGGCTGAGTATTTTCATCTCCTATGAGCTGCTGAACAATTTTCTAAGATGCTTTTCACACTGCATCTGGAGGGTTTGAGAATTCTAGTTAATCTTTGAACATTTGTCAACATTAGTAATGTCGATTATTAAAATTTTAGTCATCCTGAGATGGGGTGAATATTTCCACTTAGTTTTAATTGGAACATCCCAGTTGATTAACAAGATTGAATACCTTTTTATTTAACTTTTGTCCACTGGTATACATTTCTGTATGAGAGTGTTATCCAAATATTTTGCCCATATTCTTTTGAGATTGAAATTTTCTTACAATTTTGTGGATTTTTAAAATATAGTCAATTTTGGGCAACACATAATACAAATGTTTTCTTCCAGCTGTGACATCATTTTATTTCCACTAATGGTGGATTTGACAGTCACCATTTTTATTTTAGGGTAGAAGTGATTGTTAGAGTAGTGTCTCAACTTCAATGGCTTTTGGAAAAATTTGGAAGTGCAATCCAGAAAAGCCTCAGAATATTGTGTGGAGTAAGTCCTTTGTGATTGATACTTGTCAGAGCTCAGAAGACCAGAATGCTGGTGCATATTCAGAAAGTAAAGGTCAAAAGTAAAAGTAAAGGAATAAGAATTACATTAACAGTTGGACAAGAGACCAAAAATTTGTGTACATTTTGTCCATGCCCTGAGATTTTATGAGAGATTGGGGTGGTGCACTCATTATTCTAGTAGAGGTAATTTCAAGGCAGCCTACAATTTAGGCTGTGGCATGGGTACTGATCAGTACTTTTAGACTGATTTTTAGAGAGAATCAAGGTAAAAAGTAGAGCAGAAAATTTTTGAAAAGTTAAATTCTGGCCCAGAAGACACCATGTGTAAAGTTGGAACCAAAACAGACATGGCTGTTAAAGAAATTAGTTTCATGCAAAAGAAACCAAATATTTTGTACAGGAAAAGGACGAAGTGGTCTTGAGGGAATAAGAATCAGCAAGACTCTGCTCACTCTAATTGCAAATTTGCAAAAGTGTTTGTTACCTTTCATTTGGAAAAAGAGGCTCTGGGACTCCTGCTGTATATGGCCTTCCCAGGAAATTATTCCCCATGACTCACTTTATTGTGCTCAGCTATTCAGGCACAAAAAATGTGGCTGTAGCCATGGTTCAAGGGAGACTAGTTATTGCTTCCATTGTCAGCAGAACTTGACTTTGTCCACATTTTTCTGGCTTTACAAGAATGGAAAAGGCAAGAGTTGTGGTGTCAGGGAAGTTTACACCTATATTTGAAAAGAAGACCTGGGAGGCCAGGCAAGGAGCAGTATATGAAAAGGGTAGTGCAAAAAGCTGTGAGAATGAAGCTGGATGTATTGTGTAGACACCAGAAACTTGGAGATGCAAGGAATGTGGAATAAGCCTAAGGAACACTTAAGTCTATGAGTGGAGCCAGACTAAGTAAAAGAAGGTAAGATGCAACCAGCAACCACACATGACTTTTGGAATTCACATTTTACTATGTGCCCTGGATTTTGGACATAGACTACAGAATTTGATAATTTTTTGTCTTGCTTTGATCTATTCTTTTATATCCCAGTATTCCTTCCATTGGGAATTGGAATGCTTGCCTCACACCAATGAACCTTAGCATTATATAACCCTCCTTTGATTTTTACAGAGGTTCACAGCTAAAGTTTGTCTTGAACCTCAGAAAAGACTTATATCTAGGTCATTGAGAAATTCTGGAACTTGAACTGTTGCAAATTTCATTAAGTTTTGAGTGTCTTTCTTTCTTTCCTTTTTTTCTACACAGTTTAGAATGGCCTTGAATTCACTATTCACTATGTAGGCTACTTTATCTTGATCTCTTGGTGATCCTTCTGCCTTGCTCTCCCAGGTGCTGAGATTACAGTCCTATGCCAATATTCCCAGCTTGAGGAATCATTTTTACATTTTTTATTTCATATAAGATAGTTTTACCATTTGGATGTAGTTATGAACTTGATATTCTATTTGAAGATTAAGTGTGCTTAAAGAAGATGCTTTTGAGTATCAAGTTGAAAATGCTGGGATGTGACCCATAGAGAGGAGTTTCAACTTGATTTGTTTTGAACTGCACCCCAGAAATTATTGGAGCACACTTATAGTTAAGTCTGGGTAGACCATGGAGATGTGGCCTATGGTCTATATCTGGTCCCTTCCCCCTTCCACTCTGACACACTTTTCCAGATCTGCTTCCTAGCTGCCATAAAGCAGGCATCCTTGCTCCAACACAACCTTCTACTATGTCTCTGTCTTGGAGCCAGTGAAGCATGGATTGAAATCATGAGTCAAATGATACCACTCTTCATTTAAATTGTAGAGGTGGGGTGTTGTGTTCAAAAATGGGAAAGTTAATACAGTAATCTATACTTTTTCCTTTAAAGTTAGTGCATATAGCATAATATTAATAAGGTTTTCCTATGTGACATGAAGTTGTTCTTCTATTTAAAGCTGTATAGAATTTTACTCTTTGTATTAAATGTTTAAGCTACTTTGAATTCATTTGAGTTGTGAATAGGAGTGAAACTTATTTTATTCTTCCATATGATAATCCAAATCACCCGGAACCATCTATTGAAATCCCATTCCATTATTCAGCATTATTAACATGATACCTTTATCATAAGTTGTGTCCCTTTATATGAGAGTTTTTTACCTTTTTTCATTGCCTCTATACAGCACATTATATTAATGTTTAATTTTTAAACTTTGTTCCTTTTGATGTATTTTTAATAGTATATGTTTGTAGTACACAATGATTGCAGTTATCATGAGGAGTTGATATATAGACAGAATACATCTTAATTCTATTTTTTTCTTTTCTTTTTCACCTTCTGTCCTTATCCTTCCTCCCTGCTCCTTTCGACTCTTGACCCCCCTTCCCATTTGCAAAAAATCCATTTTCATCATATTTTCCACTTCAGTTCTTTTTGTTGTTGTTTTTTATCACTTCCCTTCCCTCCTTTCTCTTCTCTCCATCTCTCATTCCCCCATCCATTTGAAAAACGTTGCCTGTCACTGTAAATTCTTTAATAGCTTTCATTCCAAAACTTTCTTGAGAATTTCTGCAATTTTTATTTCCAGCTAAGTATGCTTCTAGTATTTTATACAATAGTGAGTAACAATCAAATAGCCAAAATATATTGCTTTTTTTTATTAAAATCAGAATGAGTACAAAAACCATTTGAAAATAATAGACTTATTTCCAATGGTGAATTATCCAATTCATGAACTGTTAAACTCTTTTTCTCGTTTAGAAAATCTTTAATGTCTAAATAACATTTTATAATTTTCCATGTAATGATGTTGAACATAATTTATTAGATTTCAGTGCAAATATTTGAGTTTTTGATATTTCCAAATATAGTTAATAAGGCTTAAATTTTATACTCTATTTACTTGATTACTAAAATTTTACTAAATATATTAAAGCTAATGCTTAACTGTTAATTGTTGTTTTTATATGCAAATATTAACCATGTCTAAAAATGACAGTTTTTTTTCTTCCTTACTATTCTAGATTCCCTAGAAATCTCCTTTATCCCTTTTTGAATTAGTTAAAGTTTCCAATATGATATTGATTAGAAATAGTGACACTATTATCCTGTTATTTCTTGAATGTTACTTAATATTTTTAGTTTTTTAATTGTTGCTATTTTTATTACAAAAATGTTCTATTCTATCCTTAAGAATTTATACTGAATGAATTTTTCTCTATTTTGTTTAGTTTCATAGGTTTATCTAATTTATGGTTTTTCCCAGATGTTTGTATTTGCTACTCTCCAATGGTTTAGACAAAATATCTAATATCCCTAACTTAGAGAAGGAAACATTTATTTTTTCATAATTTCAGAGGTTTTAGTCTGTGGTTAGTTCCAAGATGAAAAAGGCCTGGCAGAAGGACCTGGCAGAGGAAGCTGCTCAAATTATGGCAGCAAAGAAGCAGGAAGAATGAGAAGAACCAGAGAGAAAAATATCACCTCTGAAGGGACGGGCCAGTGGCTCACCTTCTCCAGTTTAGATCCATGCTTTCATAGCACATTTAGGTATGAACTCATCAAAGGATTAATCTACAAATCAAAAGGGCACCTTTACAGTCACCTTCCAAAAATCCTGCCTCTGAACACATTAGTATTTGGGGACGTTTTAGATCTATACCACAATAATATTCTTTTTCTTATTTATTCCATGAGTGTGGTGAAATAAATTATTATTGAAATTATATAGCTTGAAATAAAAAATGCTCCTTTTATGAAATATGTTTATTTTTATCAAATGTTTTTGATAAATTCCACTAGATTAGCAATGCCCTTTAATTCTGTTAACATTTACTACTACTAGAATGCAATCAGATTTTGAAATTTGAGGTACCTCGTTGTATATTTCTAGACTTGACTTATACTTAGTTTTTTTTTTATTTTGAAAAGAATAAAACCAAGCAAAATAAAACACAGCAAAGTCAGTCAATACAAAACCACGAACATTGTACATGACTTCTAAACAGGGAAAAAAGCAATCAATAATGGCTACCATAATGCCTCTTGTTATCTGCAATATATATTTATCAGGGATAAATAAAATCAAACAAAATAGAATAAAATAAAACCAGTAAAAAACAAAAACAAAACAAAATGAGCAAATCAGAACAATGTAAGCAATACAGAGCTTCAAGATACTAGTAAAACACCAGTGGCTACTATAATGCTTCTTGATATCTTCAGAACAGTTGCCTGCACCTTCAGACATATTACAATCAAACAACACAGAATAGAGTAAAATCAATCAAAACAAAACAATGAAAGCATTACAGGGTTTCTAAACATGATAAATGGACATCCTCGATGGCTGCAATTACATATTTTGTTATCTTTAAAATAACTGTCCATGCCATCAAGTATAATACAATCAGACAAAACAGAATAAAGTGAAACTAATCAGAACAATGAAGACAATATGAGTTTCAAATCATGATAATAGATTAACAGTGGTCACTTCCTTCCCTTTTTAGATAATTCCTCTGTTATGGATTAAAAACTGGTGGTCAACTTGGCACCAGCTGAATTAAATCCGCATGGTGCTGCATTTAGACAATTCACCTGAGGAAGTTTGCCAGCATAAAGAGAGACATGGAGAGGAAGAGCAGAGGCATTTGGGGTTCTCCTAAGTGCTGTTGTTTGGAGCCATTGGTTCTCTTGGAGGAGCTTGTCAGACTGGCTTCCCAGTGTGACTATGGCCATTATCATCAGAGGAGCTCGGGACCTTGTTGAGAGTGGCTGAGGTTCACTTTGGGGAGCTCTGGTCTTTATGTTGATCATCAATTCCTGGCTTTAGAGGGGAAGATGGTTGCTGTTCAAACTCCAGGAGAAGTTGTCACACTGCCTTCCTGGCATGTACTTAACTGTTCACATTGTCGGAGGAGCACGGGGCCTCACTGTCACTGAGGATGGCTGTGCCACTTTTTGGGGAGCCCTGGTTCTTATTTGAACATCACTTTTTAGCTCCACTACAGAACCCTCAACCTACTAGCACAGATCTTTCATCCTGCTGGTATAGACTTTCTAGCTTCCACTGCTGGCCTTTGGGCCTTCCCAGAATAGACTTTGGTGTTGTGGACAGATTTCCTGCATTTTCTTATGTCTAATACTGGGTAACCATCATAAATAATATTATAAATTTTGTGTCCTGATTGTAATCTTTCTCCCTGCCAACCCTGACTATAATATCCTCCCCTTTGACTTTCCCAATATGTATTGTGCTTTTTCGAGCCCATTACCTTCTTTAGTTTATTATACTAGGGAGCCAGCACAAAATTCACCCATATGACTCTGAACCATTTCTTCCAACAGCATGATCTCAAGCTGCCTCTATCTACCTACAAGAGACTTGAGGTTATATTCCTTTATAGCTGAGTAGGTGTTCACCCCATAAAATGCCATGTCTTTCTTGTCCATTCTGCAGTTTATGGGCAGGTTACCCTTACTTTTTTTCTGGCTCCCTGTCACATAGGGCATTGTTCTCTCTCCTTTGACTTTCAGGCTATGAATTTTCTTTCTAGTTAAATGTATTTCTTGTATGGAGCATATTGATGGATCCTGTCTCCAGATTAGCTCTGCCTGTGTTTCTTTCTATTGGTGCCTTGAGGCCCTCTTGCACTGCATTGTCTCTGCCATGCTATTTTCCTGCCATTGGCTCCCTATTTTTCTGCTCCATTCAAACAACTGACCCCACTTGATGATCCCCCTCTGACATTGTTCCTGAGACCATGGTCTTTTTTATCTCTTTCTAGAATGTCCTTTAGTGTTCTTTGTAGGGTTGGTTTGGTGGTCATGAACTCCTTGAGTT